>VYZS01062090.1:0-15165 GCA_013400695.1 Neodrepanis coruscans
AAAAAAATAAAAGGTTGAAGAGATGACTGAGATCTTGTCTCCAAAGCTGCAGCCTGGACAGGAGCACTGATGTGGCCTGACCTTCCTGAGGAAAGCACTGTTGGTGCATTGTTCTAGAACACAGAGATATCCCAGCCAGAATACAGAACAAACTCCCAATTTAAATTGTAAAAATATGATCATTTAACTAAAACACATTCAGTACTTTTTTTTTTCCACCTCATTTTCCCATGTTCTCTTATCTCTGTAACTGTCTCAGCAGGTTGCCACAAGTAACATGAACACAGCTTAAGGCATTCTTTGAAATATCTCAAAAAAAAAAAAGGGAAAAGGCAGGTTTCACTGCCTCATACCACCCTCTGGAACACTTGGAGTTGCAAGACATTATTTTTCAGGCCTTCTAAGCAACTCTTTCATGTCTGAAAAGTTGTGATTCACAAACACCTCACTACTTCAAAGAGTTAACAGGTCACAGATTTTTTTTCTCCCTCTCCTTGCTTCAGGAGACTGGATAATAAATTCTGCATGTGAACAGTGGCTCCTAAGGGTGATCCTTTCAAGTGTTCCAGTCCTGCATATCCAGTGAGGGAGCAGGGCCAGCCAATGTGTTCACTCATTATTCTGCTGCATGAGGAAGTAGAACTGGGAAAATTTGCTTGGAAAAAATCTCACTTTTCTTGGGGCAACTGTTTTTGTGAAAAATTCGAGTCATCTGAAGGCCAAGCAGCATTTGGGTGGCAGTGAATGTTCCCTTTACTTCACAGGATTTGCTGTGAAACACAAGTTAATATTAAACTCTGTTTGGTGTCCTGAACATCCTGACCCCAGAGATGGATCCACATGACATTTAGACTGGATTTTCAAACCAACTGGTTCCTGCCAGCTGGTTTAGGGGTATTTTAGAAGGAGTTACAGATGTTGTGGCCTGTAGTCAAATGTCCTTCGAGGAAGCCACCAATACATTTGGGAATCAAACCACACATTGTCCCAAGGAAATACCCACTGCAGCTGCCAGAATTTGCCTGTCTCTACATTAGAGAATGAAATAGCTGATCAGTGCAAAGTATTAAATACTTAATAATAGCTGCCTCAATCTCTCTTGAAAAATGGAACCATAAGGACAAACTGTATCAGTCATGCTATTAAAATATTCATATGCAGCCTTCAAAAAAAATAATTAGAGTATGTTCAGAGTTGTTTAATGGCAGCTGTAGCATCTTAAAAGTAGTTCGATCTTAATGTTAAATGGTCCTTTTAAAAGGTCTACAGTGACTTGCACACTGTGTAACTTGCTTCTGCTCTTAACTAGAGAAAAGGCTTTAATACTGCAGAGGGAACCACCTATGACTCATGATAATTTATTCTGTGTGCACAACAAATATTTCTCTATCACTTTCTGGTATGTTGAAATTATAATTACTTTTTTTCTGAGTGGAAATACAAACATAAGCCCCAAACTTGTTGGACTGGATCATAGCAGTAAGCTGCCTGTATCACAAATTAAATTTAAGTGCAGTTCACTTCAAAGCTGCTCAATGATCAGAGATCAGTCCTGTTGCTCAATGGTGTACAGTTCTCTAAAATAAAAAAAAAATAAAAGCAGCAGTTGCATTGTGTAATATTGAAACAGTGGTAAAAATTAACAGTTGTTTAAAACAACAGTCTCAGGTGATGTTAGAATCTCAAAAACCTAAATAGTCTTACTAACTCTATCAAATTTTTAAAGTATATTAAAAAACCCTTTCTCTGATGCTATTGACATTTAAACCATGGTTGGATATTGGGCTTCTAAACTCATTTGGAAATCCCAGTCTTTCTACTTACATAAATTCGGGAAAATCCAGCCTGATGACCCTCTGTCTGTCTGTAATGAAAGGTCCACTCCCTGTCTCATGGGAGCAGTAATGGAATTGAATGCTGAAGGCCTTTCAGTATAAATCAGCCCAGAGCTAAAGGATTTGATTGATGATTAGCTAATATTAAATAAGAACACACGAGTGGCTGAGAATCATTTTATTGGAAAGCGACTGCTATTGAGGAAGTCATTTACAGTTGCATTAATGTTGGAGATATCCAAGAGAAGCTGCATTGCAGGGATTTGGAAGAAGGCAGAGGAAAAAGAATGGAAGTTAGTGCCTGAAATAATGTGTCACAGCTTGTGGAAGAGACTGGTGGGGATGGTGGGAGGGAAAAGAGCTGAGACTGCATTCCCAGAGTCCAGAATTCCCTGGGAGATTTACACTCTCAGGACCTGAGTTTCCCTTTTGTAAGGCAGAAATTTAGTGCTGCAGTATTTCATTCATGCTTCATCTTCACAGGGTTTCATGTCTGATGGGTCTTTCTTCACAAGAGATGAAAAAAAGCCACGTTCTGTTGGAAACAAGAACTTGGGTTAAATTCTTGACACATGTGATAGCTGGAAACAGCATCCCATGGACCCTGGGGGTGAGCAGTCAATCTCTGCCTCATGGTAAAACTGCTGGAAGAAATTCACTGTTTTAATTCTAGTTTAATAAATCTAAGCTACCTGCATCAGCAGCCAAGCCAAATGTGAGGGAAGATGTTTTCATGGTGCATAGGCTGTGCTTTTCCTTCATGAATGTGCTTTTCCTTTTATGAATGAAAATAATACTTACAAGGAAAATCCTCTGCAAGGAATGTTGAGCAAACAAATGCAAAACATTTCCTTTTGCCAACAAACATCGGTGTTGTCAGTTTATTTATTCAAAAAGCCTGTGTGCCTGTGAAGCAGTTCCTCCAGCAGCAATTCCTCACCACAGACAGCAGCTGCTTTTTAGCACTCTCAGTCCAAAGTGATCAGCATAAGGTGGGAATAATTCACCAGAATAGGAGGGAACACATCAGCTTCTCAAAGCTGCAGTAGCACTCAGGCTCTTTGTCCCTACAGGAGGTGCTGATCCAAGGATTCATGAAATCTCAGAATACTTTACAAATGGCCTTTTCTTTGAGCTAGACCACCTTTAAATCATCTCCTAGACCAGGACAGGAATTAAAGCACGGCTCTGATGTATCCAAAAGAAAAGTTTTGCTGTGTGTTCTCTCCTTCTCAGGACATTTCTTTCAAAACACCCAATAATTCAAACACCCAATAACTCAAACACCCAATAACTCAAATACCCAATAACCCAATTAGCCACTCAGAGAGGGCTTGAAGATGATCCATGACACTGTTCCCCCCCCCAAAGTACTTGTCATTCCACCAGCAGGAGCTGCTTTGGGCTCAGCCTCTCCCCTACCTTTGAAGCAGGCGGGGAGGGTGAAGTTGCCATCCACACACCCCACATCTACAGTGTAGGCACAGGACTTTTCTTTGTTCTTGCAGAAGAAGGACACAGTTTCCCCATGCAGAATTCCTTGTTTGAGGTCATCCTGAACTTTCTTCTTCTCCCCATTGTATAACACCACAGCTTTCTTGACTGGTATTTTACACGGTGCTGGAAAACAATCCAGTCAGAAGCAACATGTAAGGATTTGAAAAGGGAGGGTATTAGATCCCATCAGAATTCTCTACATGGAACATTTAGCAATGAAAACTGATGTGTCCCACATATAGAACTGCTGCTGGTATTACAGTGCTGAACAAATTCACACCCCCAAAGCAGAGGGTGAAAAGTTTCCAGTGAAAATCCAACCTCAGTAAAATTTCTAAAACTATTTCTAATAATTTCTAATAATCTAATTTTAATAGAATCTTCTAATAATGATTTCTAATAATTCCTAAAATGGGAAGAGGAGAAGAACTACTCAGACAAAATAAAATAAAATAATTGTGGCTGATTATTGTTGAAGACAACTCAGATACATCATGTCACGGAATATTCAGTGTTGGGAGTGATCTGAGATTATCAGGGCTCTTTTGGTTTCCTGCTGAGGGCAGGAATCTGTTAGGAAAATTGAGTTTGCTGTGGTTTCTGCCAGCTGGGGTGTGCATACCTTTACAGGTTGGCTTGGTGGACCAGTTTCCAGTCTTTTGACAGCGGGAGTGCTTGGATCCCTCCATCACAAAGTTGGGCTGGCAGCCAAAGCTGACACTTTCATTGTAGTGGTAAGTCCTGCGCACAGCAAACTCTATGAACCCATTTTCTATCCCTATTGGAGTGGGGCAGGTGACAACTGTGGGACAAAACCAAAAGCAAAGCTTTATCTCTTCACACTTTACACCAGAAAAATAGGTAAAACATCAGTGATGGTTCATTTGAGCCCCTTGCACAGAAAAACAGCTTAAAAACCCCACAAATAAATAACCACTACTTGCTTTAAATACACATCTATTGCAATACATGGGTATAGCCAAAAATCACTCAAATGTGATGTAGCCTCACTGAAATCAGGGAAGTCCTTAGGACTAAGGGTAAGACTATTTCTTAGATGAATCCAAGCTCAGAATAAAATGCTGGCTGCATGCTGGAGGCCAGGCTCACATTCCCCACTGTGAGCTGCATTTAGCAGAGTCTGTTTGTATAACCTTTCTACCTGCAGCAAATATTTTGTCACTCCCATATGGTGTTCACAATCCCCTCACATCCACGAGCCTGACTTGCAGGATAATTCTGCTGTATGTTTGCAATTAAAAAAAAAAACAAAATTAAGGATATACGATTTTAAGGATTATTTGTAGGTGTTGATAGAAGTAAATTCCTTACCCTTGCACTCTGGAATGTGGCTCCAGTTCCCATTGGCTGTGCAGGTGGCTGTCTCATTCCCAAAAAGGGCCAGGGGAGGGACACATTCGAAGGTGATGGTGTCCAGGAAATCAAAAGTGGTTCCAGGCTTTGAGCGACGGTAAGAAAGGACCCCAAATTCGGGAATCGGGGGAGGGGGACATGTCACAGCTGGAAAAGCACAGCAGGGACAGAAATGAAAGCTGAGGGATCAAGGTATTACTGGAATCTGAGGAGGAAACATGGCTGGAACTAAATGAATCCACATTGCCCTTGGTGGAATGGTAGCTGGTAAGAGAAATTGTTCAGATTAAAAGTCTCAAGGGCCTTGGAATATGGAATGAAGGATTTTTTGGCTGTATTTTTCAGACAATGTTATTGCTTTCTCAGTGTTTGTACAGGACAGGTTATAGCAAAATCCTGTACAACAGTGCAAAGGCATGACAATATCCTCTTTTGATGCACAGGGAGGAGGAATTTGAGGGGATAAGCACCTTACCTCCAGCTGCAAATAGCAGCCCTGATCCTGGCCTTTGGTACAGACCTTTAAACTGTGCTTCTCTAAAATCCACAGCCCTCAAACCTCAAACACAGAGGCTTCTGCTTGATTTTTCCCAACATTTTTTTTTTTTGCATTGCACTAAGGGAGACCTCTGAATAAATGCATATGGAATTCTGAGTAAAGGAAAGGAATCTTTCTGGAGTAAGAATACAGAGAAAATATTTCTTTAGTGTTGAAACACATACGTTGGCACTGTGGAAAAATTCCAGTCCACTTTCCATCTGTCATGCACTGGCTTGTTCTTGACCCCACGAGGTTGTAGCTGCAAACAAAAAGACCTGGTGGTCAGAGAGGGTTTAACAAACAGGGAGGAGAATCAAGTTATTTTCTGCAAGAAAGATTAAGATTTCTCATAAACAGACTTAAGAGTTCTCTAGTCCAGCACTTCCTGACTTCAAAGGAAGTTTAGATTCACATATGAAAAGTTGTTGATATTCCAGTATTGCAAAGATCCAGGCAGAAGGCTGGGTACAGGACATTTTGCTTTTCTGACTATATATTCTATTTTATATATTATTTTCTACTACTGATTAATCCTATGGATATCTGTAATTAGCAAGCATTGATCTGTGATTGCTAATGAAAATGTTATGGTTTCATGGGAGGAGTTCTGAGCTAATTGTGGATCAAATATTTCACTCCTCACAACTCCCAGCACTCTCCCAGCACTCCTAAGAACCAAAGTCACTGAGGTGCCTTATTATATTTTACTGCCAGATACTCACTTCAGTTTCCACATGCACACCAAATGCTCCCCTCCCATCCTCTCTATGTACATTGTTAGAATTGTTAGAACCCTATCTTTTCAATATTTAGGAGCTAAAAACCAGTAAGCTGTAATTAGCAAAATCAAATCAAGCCCCATTGGTAGATTTGGTGTCATAGTTGAATTTATTTATTCCATCTCTTGCTCCTGTTTTGTAGAAGAAGAAATAGTTGAAGGTGTTGACATTTTTCAGTGAACTTCAGGCTCTGTCTCACCTTCCAGATAAGCACTGTTTGGTCAATAATTACTCAGTAAAATTAAATATTACTATCAAATATTTCCCTGCATTAACCATAACTGTTTTTCTTTGTGTGCACCCTCATTTCTAAAGCTAGTGGGTAGCCTTGAGTAGAATTGCATTCACCAAGTGAGGATTAAACCTCATGTTTTTTTCATTAACTGAGCTTGGAAAGTCATGGAAACACAATTTCCAGTCTCCAGCACCACAACTTCGATGGAGATTATCCACTCTCTGCTGTAGGATTTCATCTCATGATGTAATAAGAGGATTTGAAAAGCAGGGGAAAGCAGTTCAGAATAAATCTTTGCATAAAATCTCTGCTTATTTGAAGGTTCCCATGTTTGTGGGACTTTGCTGGGGAGTAGCAAAGCTCCAGGATGTTGTAACCAAGGCTGAACAGAGGAGGAACACCAGATATGCACTTTTTAAAATAATTTCTGAAGTGCAGATGAGTTTTTATGTGCAGTTTTCTAAGTTCTCTGCCTTGCAATGTGGCAGTGGGTGATGCTAAAATGTAATGCTGTGATTTATGTTGTTTGTTTAACAGCATGAGGAAGGCAACACTTACCCTGGGTCACATGAAAAAGTTACATTGCTCTGATACTGGAGGTCTACAAAATCAATTTTTCCATTCTGCAAGGGTCCAGGAGGGGGACATCTCTTTGCTGTCCATTAAAGAAAAAATAATATTATTTCATGAGGCATGAAATAATAATAATTTCATTCTAATGGGAACAGGTTGCTCATAAAGGTTCATCCTGGTGTCTTTCACGTTCCTCTGCTCCCATTTACTGCATTTCATAAGTCTGGCTGTTCTGTTTCTATCAAAATAGAGTCATTTCAAAGCTTTTGTGATTAAATATTTTTTAGCAAATGATTGTCTGAGGCATATAACTTCAATGCAGTGAGCTGATGAAAATGAGCAGCGAGGGATACAATGAGTGCAGGTTATCAAGCAACACATCAGGATTAGAAGGTGAGCACTGCTGGGCTGGGGCAGAGGAGAGTTCACTGTGGGGTGAGTCCAATCTCCACCTTCATGCAGGAGCAGAGGATTAAGGGCAGATGTGGGACATGGATGGGAAAATCACAGAATCATTTAGGCTGGAAAAGACCCCTGAGATCACCAAGTCCAAGATGATGCGAGAGGAAATCCTTCCCTTGCTACCACCCCTCCTTTCCCCCACATCATGTTCTCTTCCAACAAATAAGACAAGAACAGCTGGAGATTGTTCTGAAACACATCTGGTGGATTATAAATTGTGCTTTTCAGAGCAGTGCAGGGCAGAAATGCAGGGGCAGGTCCGTGGTTACTCACGCAGGCACAGCAGGGTGTTGAAAGCCCACTTGCCAGTGGGCAGGCAGGTGTATTTCCTCTGGCCATTGTTGGGGACAAACCCAGGCCTGCAGCTGTATTCTACTTCCTCACCCACTTCATACACTTTTTTGTCTTCTTTAATTGTGGCAAACAGCACCTCTGGTGGCCTGGGACAGACTGGAGGGAAGGAGACACTTGGGTAGAAAATTGGACTCCTATTTCTCAACTGGAAGCACAAGTCTGTGTTTTTATCAGTTACAATCTTCCTGCTCTGAGCTAAACTGTTCTGTACATACCTGACTGAGGCAGCTGATGGCTGCCATAAGTATTACTCAGAAAAAAAATGTGGTTTTATTCTTCTCCTCAACAGCTTTATCAATGGCCCCAGTTAGATTTTGTGTCACTTTCTTAACTAAAATTTACTTTTCCTTCCAAATAGATTTATGAAGCTGGTCTGCAAAGTGACTCAATTATGGTAGATTACCTTGAACAGAAGAGGGAGAGAGGGACTTAAAATCAAAATAATACATTCCATTTTTACCCTAAATTAGTTTGGTGGGGCCAGCCTGAAATCAGATGCTTTTTCTTGGGTTTCTCTGATTTTTCTGTTCGCTGGGGCAAACCCTCTGTTATATCAGACAGATTCCAATATCAGACAGATTCCAATATCAGACAGATTCCAAAACAGCTTTACCATGTTGAGAGAGGGAACAAACCCAGAGGGTGAGAACAGGAGGGAGGAACAGAGGGTGCAGCCTGTGCTCCTGCAGAGGACACGGAGAGAGGCTCCTGCTGGAATTGTGGGGGGAGGACAGGGACAAAAAGCACCTGCTGGAGAAAGGAATGGCAAAGCAAGGGACAGGGTACGTGAAATCCAGAGCTCTTGGTGTGGGGGAAAGGAGGAGAAAAGCAAGGCAGGAGCTGTGCTGGATGGAGGGGGGAGCGAGGTGAGCAGGGAGATGGGCAGAGGGATGGAGCAGGTGAACTCTGGGCACACACAGGGCCCCCCTGGCATCCAGGCATCCCAACCCAGGCAACCTGGGTCCCACAGCTTCTGTCAACACTTCTTCTGTTTTCCTTCATTCTATGCTTTTCTATGCAGCAACTCACCTCACTGGAGGAAGAGCCAGAGACAGGAGTGGAAAGGGAAAAGAGCAGCAAACCGCCTTCAGAGAAAATCCCTGATCAAAACACTTGACCAGAATTATCTAAAGGCTCGGAAATCCTCTTGTTTTCTCCAGGTTCCCTCATTCCCGCTCCGGGATGGTGTTGCCCTTAGGAAAGGGAAGGCACTTACCTTTTGTAGCCAGAGCCCAGTGGCTCAGAGCCACGATGCCCACGAGCAGTGCCAGGGGGGGCATCCCTGCCAAGCCCTGGGATCCCGAGTGAGCCTGGGGGCACAGCTTCTTCCCTTAAAAACCGAGGCATCCACAAAAGGATGGTTACACATTAACTCTCTGTATTTATTCCCATCCCAGTAAACAGGAGATAAAAGGGTCCTTGTGCTGCTGGTAATAGAGGCTGAAACAACCATCACATGCTGCTCGGGTGCATAATGCAGGAATTCAGATGGAGATCTCAGCTCCCTACAGCTCCTCTCTGGTTGTTTCTGTGGGGCTTCTCCTGTTGGGGCCGGTGGGGTTGGAAAATACAGTATTGTCTTCTCAGCATCTTTAAGGGATGAGACATTTGGAATAATGGAACTGTCACTAAAAAGCTGATGTTTATCACTTGAGGGTGTGTATTTCTATGTACCAAGGACTCCTGCCAGTGCTGCAGGAAGGATGAAATGATGATCTGGCCTGTGCCAATTTGTGACAAGGGGGTCAAACTTAACTCATATTTTTTTTTGAGTGCTATAAAACCTTGATTTGGTGCTGCAGTTTGGGGTCATTGAGTCAGAACTCTAAACGTATCAACTGAGGGTTCTGATACCGCAGCTCCCCTAATTTAGCAGATTTTTAACTGCAGGAGCGTCTGAAGTGCAACCAAAGTGACATTTGTGTAATCATTGTTCCACACTTTGGTGTTTCTAATCTAAGTATCCTCCTCCCCTGCTGACTCATAGGCTGTGAGGGGGAGTGAGGGACATTCGAAGCTCTGAGAGAAGCTGGGTTATGTCAAGCTCTTACTGCTGGGATCTTCAATTGTTTGTTTAGTTTAGTTTTATGAAATGTCTCTGTTTGCATTTAAAACACGAATTTTAGCCACAACATTAAGCAAGGGGGAACATGCTATTCTTCTCAGAAAGGAAACGCTGTGAATGTCCCGCTCAGAATATTTACCAAATACACAGTGCCGAAGGGCAAAGTACCACTGCTAAATCAACAGGAGAAAAAAAAATTGATTAAATTTTCTGTATTTACATCTGCTTATTTTGCCATTTTTCACATCCTGTTGCTTCCTCTTCTCTTTCACAAGTAGCTTTTCCCTTCAAGACACACTGCAGTGCTGTAATGAACTTTATTGCCTGTGCTTTAATCCTTCTCCAGCTCTGCCTGCTGTGTGGATTACATCCTTTTCTGTGTTTAAAATAGTACAGGAGGCAATGGGCACAATTTGAGGCATTTCGGCGCTGCCCACCCGCGGTTCCCCCCTGCCCACAGCAGATGGCGCAGCGAGCTCTGCCATCAACACGAACTTCCCCAAGTTTTTCCTGCTATAAAAGAGGGGGGGAAAAGGGTTAAATTATCTTCACATTAATTTTCCCCATGAATTTTGTGTGTGAAAACTTTACTGCTCTTAACACCGAAACTTCAAAACTGCAGGCGAAAGTGAGAAACGAATCTTTATATATTTCACGTAATTGCACAGCAGCTGCCAATATTGTGGTTCTTTTTGAAAACTTCTCTGCATTAAGAAACTTTAGAATATATGTTACAAATGACTGTGTCTTTTCCAGTAGTTGGAGAAGTCTAGAGGAGGCCACTGGGTTTATCACAGGGCTGGAGCATCTCTGCTCTGGAGCCAGGCTGGGAGAGCTGGGGGTGTTCACCTGGAGAAGGGAAGGATCCAGGGAGATCTTAGAGCCCCTTCCAGAGCCTAAAAGGGTTCCAAGAGAGCTGGAGAGAAACCTGGGACAAGGGCACATAGGAGCACAAGTGGGAATGGCCTTAAGCTGAAGGAGGGTAGGTTTAGATATGAGGAAGAAATTCTCTGTGAGGGTGGGGAGGCCCTGGCACAGGCTGGGCAGAGAAGTGGCTGCCCCATCCCTGGGAGTGTCCAAGGCCAGGTTGGATCAACCTGGGACAGTGGAAGGTGTCCCTGCCCATGGCAGGGGGTGGAATGAGATGAATTTTAAGGACCTTTCCAACCCAAACCATTCTGTTATCCTGCCATTCTATGAGAACAGGACTATAATTGTATGGATTCCTCTTGGCACAGCAGGAGCAAACCAGCCTAGTTCCTGCTGTGTGCAATTCCATATCTCATCTGCTTTTCCATCAAACTAAGCCCACTCTCTTACATGTGAGCTCTTCAGTGTAACAAGTAATGATCCAGCATTTGGTTTCATTAGAATCCACAGAAATACAAAGCTGCAAACAGGGAAAGCAGTGCAGGAACACCCTGAGATGATGTCAGCCAGCAGGAAATGTGCTGGATCAGTATCCCAGCACTTCAGCTGTTCCCTGGGTTTGTGCTACCACAGCCTAAAGGGAGAATGTGCAGAAGGCTGTGAACAAACAGAGGCAGTGCTGGCCAGGCTAAAATGGGAACGGCAGGAAAGCAAAGATAAGGGTATGTTTGAAAAGGTAGCAATCAAATGATGGAGATTGGCATCACTGCTGATCAGAGTGGTTACAGTAAGGAGGGAGAGAGAGAACAGGAGAAGCCAGCAAAGGCTTTAAAAGTGAAGGTAGAAATGGAACAGAAGGAGGAAAAATAGTAGAGGGCTGCTAAAAGAAAACTGATGATGAAAAGCAGTCAGTATATATATCTATATAAATTGATTTATTTATATTTTTATATTGCCTAGTGGAAGATGTCCCTGCCCATGGCAGGAGGTTGGAACTAGATGATCTTTAAGGTCCTTCCAACCCAAACCATTCCATGATTCTGTGTAAAGTAACACACAGTGACAGACACTGACCTGACAGAGTGTCTTGGTGTCATAAAAAGTAAACAGGGCCTATATAATTCTTAAAAATACTATTTCCACTCACTAACATATTTTAAGTGTAAACTGCAGTCATGAAAGCCACTGATGCTTCTGAATTTTTATTTTCTGAAGTCAGCAAAATAATTATAATTTTAGTCCTGGACTTGAAATCACTTTAAGCCCCTACCATGGAGTATTGAAATCCCCAATCTTGCATTAATGAGAGATGTCAGAGGGCTGCCACTGACAGGTTTTCCAGGTGACAGCAGTCCTGTATTCTGTCTGGTTGTCACATCCATTAAACTCACAGTGTACAAAAGCAGAGAGCATTTTACAGCCACTTCCTCCTCTCCGCCTTCTCATTTCCTGCGCAGAAAACCCGGAGAATCTCTCTCACAGTTCTGCTGTGACCCAAATATTGTGAAACAGTCTGTTCCTCTGATAAATTTATCTAAAGGCTGTCTAAAAAAATCCTGTGTTAAATTTCTTCGTTGGGAATGTTGAATTCTGAAGCCTTGGGGGCAAATCATTCTCTGTGAGGGTTTGAATCTGGAGACGTGCAAGGGGCAGCTTTGGAGGTGTCAGCATAAAAGCACAGGATGGAGCCATGGACCTTCTCACCTTTTTTTTGGCTTGATCCACCTTTTTGCCTTTTGCCTCTGTGCTGGGGTGGAGTTACACAACTGCATTGAAGGAAGAAGCTGGATGGGCATCAGAAGGGAGAGGTCAGGGGAAAACACAGGGTCAGGGGAGCTCTTCATGCTCAAGCCAAACTGATTGTTTTCTCCCATCAAGCTCAAAACAAAGTTTGTCTCATTATTCATCCCCTTCCTATTAAGTCAAATGCCAGAAATTTCTGTGACAGCAGCATCTGACCTAGTTTTTTTCTAATTATTTTGTATATATGTGAGTGTATTGCCTGCAGTTGTCATGTTGTTTACAAGCTGCAGAGAGGTCAGACCTGGTCAGGGTCTGCTGCAAGTTCTCCAAGGAAAACTCACTGCTGCAGGAATGCACTTCCCACTTCCAGTACATCAAACTGGCATTAGCATTCCATCACTCTGTGATCCAGGGAGGGCAATCCTTGCCTGGCTCCATCCCTCCTGGGAAAGGATTTCTCCAGGTAAACAGGAACGCTCCCAAATTGGCTGTGCCTCCCTTGGCACATTGCCATGACACCCTGGGACAGCCCAGCTACCCCCAGATTTATTTGCTGCCATTCTTTGTTCTTCCCAACTGATGGATAAGAGGATCAGCAGTGCAGAAGCTCTTTGGTCCATTCATCCACATTAAAAAACTTGGTTGAAAACTATGTCTGTCTGGGACTGATGGTCTCAGGCTCTGCCAGAAACCTCCCCTAATGAACCAACAGCTCCAATCTAGAGAGATCCTCTAATGTCTGTTAACCCATGGATATCATCTGTTAAATTCTTTCTGGGCAGAAGTCCAGAGTGCTCTGGAGGAATAAATCTGCTTTCTTTGGGATTCAGCTCCTGTAATCAAAAAGTGGACACTGATCTCTCTTATGGGCTAAGCCAAGGCTTTCCCAAGTCAGCCCAAGTCTTGTCAATGTTTCACTTGAGTTTTTTTCAGCAGAATTTTATCAAAGTCATAATATATGATTTGAATCAACAAAATTACAAGATTAGCATTTTTTTCTCCCAGATCTGAATTAATCAACATAAATATTTGACTCTCATTTTTTTCCTTATATATATATTTTAGTCATGTATTCTTAGCAAATTCCTCCAAAAGGGGAGATTCTTGGCTTCACTGTTGACTGATAAGCCTGAAAAATGGAGTCTCAGAACCGAAAATTTCATGAAATGTTGGATCCAGAGGGAGGACCATTGACTTTTACAAGCTGATTTTCAAGAGTGTCCTTGAATATTTAAACGTGAGTGAATTAGTTTGGAGCTAAAGTGACAGGAAAGATCAGTTTGTCTTGAGCTAGAATTTTTTCTAGAAATATCCTGGTGCTGTTGAAGCTTCCCCACCTCCTCTGGGGGTGAGGCCTGTGTCTGATGCTCATGACAACACAATATTCTGCATCTGGATCCTGTTAACAGACTCAAAGTGTGCCACAAAGGAAGGTACTTGGATGGTGTGGCCCATTAGAGAGGAGGAAGATATCAATAAACTAATTTCCCCTTGTGGCAGCCTCTCATCTCCAGCAATAAATCCAGGGTGAAGCTCTCCTGAGAGGAAGCAGGTTTTGCAAAGGCCAGTATCAATAACTGGCATCAGACTTTCTGAAGGGCTCAAATCCTATTTAGACAACTAAATGAAGGCCATGCTTTTAAAAGTGCTCACTTTATTAAAGGAAATCTTTGGTGTTTTGGTTTCTTTGGAAGATGGAGCTCTGTCTCGTGGTTTCCAGAAGGCCCCTCAGCTGCTCTGACCATCTCCACGTGTGTGTGTGTATCTCTAAAAATTCTGATTCTGGTGCTGTAATCTGCACCATCGTCTAGCCAAGCTTTGCTTGGAGTTTTGCATTTATTTGGTAATTCTCTGTGAAAATTACAAAAATAAATATCAGAGGTCGGTTTTCCTTTATTCGCTGCACATGGAGATTTTTTCATTGCCCAGGAACACAGAAAGATGCTGCCAGAATTTTGGCAGCAGAAGGAAATAAAATTACATTGCATCAAATTGTTGCCAGAACTGGTCTCAGTGACATTCTCATAAATTTAAGTTTGAAAAGAGAAGATGACCAGATGTTTTGGAAGGAACAGATCATGGACACTTCACAAAGTGCCAAATATTTATGCTACGAGTTGAAAAAGCACAGAAAGCACAAGTTTTCTTTTGTTTGCTGCATATTGTGTTTATTTCTTCTAATTATTTTATTTCTAGGGGGGAAAAAAACCCTCTCATTTTTCTCCCTCCTGCCATTTGATTATGTGGTCATTAAGGAGAGGTTGTTGTTTTCCTGTGGGCATCGATGTATAGTCAAGTTGAATAATGTGAGTCCAGTGTACAAGTTGGTTTAATCACTGCTCCAAAGCTTTTAAATGGAGCTGCCCAGCTCTTGTCTCACAGACATGACACATCTGGAGGAAAATCCACTGGCACTTGCCTATGGAATGCCCTGCATTGTTTTTCTGTTTTCTTAGCAGCATTGTGGGTGAGGTGTTTGATTTTGAAAATCACATATTCTGGAAGAAAACAGTTTTAAATGTAATTCACGTTGAAGTCTGTAAGTCATCTGTAAATAATAAACCATTTGATTTACATTCAAGGAGGAATTTTGAGCTATTGAGGTCACCATATCTTGTGAACCCGAGTGGCAGCATGAGGCTGACTTAGCACAACTTAAGGAGATGTTCCCTTGTTATGATATGTATTAGGCTGCTAATCTTTCCAGTCTTTAATCCACAATACTGTATTAAATGACCAAAAATAGTTTCCACTGTCATTAAAGGACAGTTTCTGCTTTTTTTTTTTTTTTTTTTTTTTTTAAAAAAAAATTTGGGGGGGTTTTAGAAGGATTGTTG
>VYZS01062092.1:0-12627 GCA_013400695.1 Neodrepanis coruscans
CCAGCGCGGCCCCCGCGCGCCCATGCGGGTGCGGTGCTGCCCCGGTCCCGGTCCCGGCACGGCCCTTCGGGGCCCTGTGTTTGCAGGGTGGCCCCGGCCCCGCGTGCCCGCACCCAGCGGGGAATGGGGGGGAAACGGTTTTATTTTCTAACCCACAACAAAGATAGAGGAAAACGTAGCCACAGTAATGTGAAAAATCTTGCCACTGCAGCTCCAAGCTTGTTCCATATTTCTGAACAGTAAAAGGACAGATAGACAAGGTTAGTCAGAATACTAGTTTATCCGGTATATTTCAACATTGTATTTCTTTCAGAGGAAAACTGTTTCTTTTTCCTCCCTCTCCTGATGTAATTCTCGAAAATTACCTATTCACAGTCCTTCAAGAGGAAAGCAAGGGGGTGAGTGCAGAGCCCCTTGCTTCTCTGGCACAGGACATTTCTGTCTCAAGCATACAACCTACATCTTGTAAACAAGTGAAATAACAGGCTGTGTTAACATGGAGGAGTTACAGGTATAAATTATCCAAGATTAAAGAATAAAATTATTTTTGATGTTTACATGTTTGGCCATTTGATTTTAGTCCGCTTCAGGTTTCCTACCATCTATTACTGTTGGGCTACTGATTCAGTAGTTTGATCTTGTAGCATGATCTTTGTATGTCTATAGAAGTTTACACAGGTGGTGGAACTTTCCAGTTCCCCAGAGTACTATCAATTATTGCAACATTTTCAGCAGATTTTATCAGTATTCTTAGAACAAAACATCTGACTTGGCAATAAATCTCTTCCCTGCACATGGATGTTGATATTGACTATGCCACCATCTGAAGCTACTTTCAATAGTCTAGTTTTCCCTCTTCTAAACAATTTTCCTTTTTAAAAAGAAAAGAACAAGAACAAGAAACAAGTAAGATGATAACACTTTTTCTGTGCTTCATGGCTTTGAAGCTGACACACCAGAAGGGTTTTTAAAATTCACAGTAATTAGAACTTCTCATTCAAAGTACAGGCTAATAAAAGCTGAATCAAAACCCAGTTTAACATCTGGGGAAAAAAACCCAAAATGTAACAAATAAAAAAAAACACATAAAAAGAAACATCAGTCACCATTTGCAAATAACACTTCAAAACAATACAATATTCAATTGCAAAAAAAATTCCAATCTCTCAGCTGAGAGGAAGGAGCTTGCATGAACTACTCTGTTAAAGAAACAAGAGAAAATGTTCCAGTTTAGAAGGGAAAATTCTTGTCACATATGAATAGATTTCTTGTAAATTGGGGAAATTAATCACACATGTAATTTTGCAGAGGAGTTAGTTATCAAAAGTTTGAAAACCTGATTTTTTTGCTTGTATTAAGCGTTAGTTATTGACAATTTAAACTAAATGCTAATTTTGTGGAGTTTTTTATCTTTCTCCATGATTATAGTTGGAATTTAAAGTTTTAGCTTAGGTATGTCACAGCTATAAAGAAAGTTGGAATGAGTCTGCCACTTTATATGTGCGGAAAGTTGAAATAAATTCAAATCTGTAGAAATAAGTATATATTGATGCCTATGCTTATATTTGTAAATATAAATGTATGCATACACATGTAAAACCTTAGGAGCAGTAGCTGAATGATTCATAAACCAGAAAAAAAAGGTTAAAAATAGTTCAATAAACTTTGGGCCATGTGAACTGGGAAACAGGAAAAAAAACAAAAAGTAACATTATAAAAATTAAAGCACTGGAATAAAAGAAAATAAAATCCACCAGACTAATATTTTCAAACCTGCTAATAGAAATATTGAAGGATATAGAAGGGATTGAGAGCTCTTTGAAATCTATCAAGTGAAAATACAAATCAATGAAGACAGAAAAAGTGATATTTTTTACACTTACATTTGCATTTCAAAGAAAATAATAAGATTGTTCTCTAAGATGTAAATGAGTGAATTTACGGATCTTTTATTTTTGAGGATAAGGTACTAGCAGCAGCTATTGCACTATTAAGACTTATAAGCATTTTGGATATCTTACTATGATTTTATAAATTAGACCTTAAATTCCTTGTGGCATGTTTTGCCATTTCAATTATGTTCAATTCTGTTAAGTTCCCACATACTTTAAAAGCATACTAAAATGATAATGTCTACTTATATGACAAGACCTTTTAACCTTGTTTTGCTGAACTTAAGGGGTAACTGGATGCCTGTTGCATTTTCTCAGAAGCGAGACTTGGCTGTAGTTCAGTCCAGTCATAAATATAATTTCACCTCCCTTACGGTTATTTCTATTTGTCGTTTTGCTCATAGCCTTTAGGCTTATTCTGGCAGCAAGAGATCTCTGACTAACCCCATTTTATAAGGGAACTTTCTCTGGGCATAAACCCAAAATATACACCATTACAGTAGCTCTACAGGGAATCCTCAGGAATTCAATGAATCAGCCTTATGACTTCTTTGCACTGAACCGTTACAAATTTCCTGTAGGTATCAGTGGATCTGATCCAAGAATTAATGTTATTGATTGGCTTAGTAAGATTATTACAGAGTTGTGCTTTAATCTGGAATTAAAGAAAGAAGTGTTTTTTTTAAACTAGAATTAGATCCAAATAAGCAAATTTAAATTAAGATCTACAAACATTCATTCAAACTGTAAGACAAAATTATAGGGAACTTCCATGAGGCTTCTGTGATTATAGGCATTAAAATAATCTTTTTTTAGAGGTTCATGCTACTACCTTTGTATCAGAAATGGTATTGTAAATGTTCTGAATGTCATTAAAGTTATGTAAATTTAAGTAGTACACTTGTTGAATTTAACTTTGAATGCATGTAACTCTGCCGTAGTTTAGCATAAATATTTCTTCGACTCTAATTTAATCTAATGCAGAGATCATATTATCTTTGTCTCTAAAACAGTAAAGAAAGTAACTGTTTTTTGAAGTAGACCTTTTAGTCTTCTGATACTTCCTTTCAACACACTATAATATATTGCTTAATACTGCCACTCAAAAGTCAGATGGTTCATTCCTTGTAGCTCTTAGCCTTCACAGGGGTCAAATCCCTTTTTTTAATTTGAGTTAAAGCCAGATTGATTATCCACTTCACAGTATTTTGGGCAAAAGGAAGAGAACATTATACAAGAATTTATACTAATAGCTCTGTTGAAATAATGAATATAGCACTGAAAACTAGGGGAGGGGAGAGGAAGAGAGGGAGAAGAGGAAAAAGAATGTTGGAGCATTAAGAGTCTTCCACTATCTAAAGAGAGAATATACAGAAAACAGAGACATACTCTTCAACTCTTCTTATAGGCGTACATCAGAAAACACACAGTCATAAGATGCAGCATGGAAAATCACAAAAATGACTGAAGTTGGAGATTTTTAATCACTTTATTATAGTTCTATAGAACGTTTGCATTTTGAATTCTATATATTGCACATCTCAGTGAAAAACGTATCTATATATGAAGGCCACTTTTAACTGAAATACTTGCAATAAGGTTAGCAATTTCTTTTCATAATTTGAAGGTGTCCGAGCAATTATTTCAGGTACAGCCAAAAAACTTTTCCACTGAATGTACACGACTTTGATACAAACTTGCAATTTCCATCTAGTGGTTGTACAAACCACTAGAATCCTGGTATGCTCTATTGCATCTCTCTGAAACACGTCTGGTGTGGTTAGGAAGGTCTAATCACTCACCTTATACTCCTGCTCAATATCTAAATCACTTCATACTTCCACCTGTAAGAAGTCACTCCTGAGACATAATCTCAAAGTATCATATACAGTATTATAGAATCACAAAATCATGCAATGGTTTGGGTTGGAAAGCACGTTTAAAGTCCATCTAGTCTAAGCCCCCTGCAACAAGCAGGGACATCCTCAACTGTCCAACCTCCCAATCTGACCTTGAATTTTTCTAGTCATGGGCCATCCATCACTTCTCTGGGCAACCTGTTTCAGTGTTTCACCATAAAACATTTTTTCCTTATATCTAATCTAAATCTACTATCAGTTTAAAACAATTACCCCTTATCCTATCATAACAGACCCTGCTAAGAAATCTGTCTCCACCTTTCATAAAGGTCCCCTTTAAGTACTGAAAGGCCATAAGAGGTCTCTCACTATTGATTTAGAGTTAGAGAGAAAGTGAAATGTGCTTTTTATACCTGCCACAGGGTGCCATCTGTATTTGTGCTATAGGCGTTTTATGGAAGAGTGCTTTACAGATGGATACAAAAGAAACTTCTTTGTTCAAATTACAATGATTTAATCTCTGCAGGCTGCTGATATTTCTTTGGGATAACTTGAAGTTCTTTCACCAAAAATTTTCCGATGTGACCCGCTCTTAATAGTATCTGACAAATTGTGGCACTATTCTGACTTGGCCAAGTGTTTTGTTCATCCATAGAGAGCTTGCTGGAGTGTGTCACAAGGACAAACTTTTTGTTGCACAGGTTTAAATCAAAGCAGACATTAAAGTAGTTTATTGATTTATTAATGACAGTCAACTGTGTAACAGTGAACCATATGTTCAAGATCAGTATCAGCAATAGAATAGATACTAGACTCTTAAAAAAGTCAGTAAACATTTCTAAGCACATTTTTATAACTAATACCAAAGCAATCTAATTCCCACATGTATTCACAGTTTCATGTACACACACCCCCTACACAGTGCATGTGAATGTACATCCCCTTTCCTGTGAGCAGGGGTTCCCCCACTTATTTACACCTTTTTTGAAAGAGATAGTGGTGCTCTTGCTCTACCTTCATCCAGCTCCCTAAAATCAGTTAATGCACATGCCTGCACAACAGACTACTAGCCTACTGCAACCCAAAATCAAAAAATCCCCCATAATATACATAGCGAGAATCAAACCCAAATGCTGTGGGATTTGACATTCCAGAAGAGGTGAGGCTGCTGCATTTCTATGCCCCAGATTTATCCAGTAGCAAGACTGAAGTTGCAGATCCTGTAGGCACAAGCTCACAGAGAAGATGTAGACTTTGTAGGCATAGGCACAGAGAGGGCACATATTCACCGTATGTATATACATATATACACAGCCAGCAAAACAAATCAGAGGGACACACAGAGCACTAACAAGAACAAAAAACATGAACAGTCTCATCCTACTCCCTTCTGGATGAGATGGATAGAGGTCAATTGGTAAGAATATATGTTTGTGCATACACACATACAAATCCAGAACTCTCTCTTCTGGAGAACCCTGGTCTCCAGACGCAAACATCCCATGGTGATGCTCTTAAGACACATCTGTCTCCCTGAGCACTTCATCTTTTCATAGGACAGTTTGCGTTGTTTTTCGCTAATGATCACACACTCATGTCCTCACTCAAACCCTCTCCTGGTTCTGGCACCATGGATGTGTGGGCCTCTGACTTCTCATTCCACTCTAGTGGCTGATACTTGATTTCACTCTGGTCACTCCAGTTTCTATCATCCAGGTGTAGGGTTCCTTTAGCTCTCAGTCCCAGCCCTGCTGCTGGCACCCAGATCTACACTGATTTTGGTTGCTTGCACTACAAACATGAGCTCTCCAGCCCACAATCTGACTCCAGTTGCTTACACTCAGATCCCCAGATATGCACACAGACACACAAAGTAAATGGGGAGTCCCTTACACAGGAAAAGAGGAATTTAGTAAGAAGACAGGATGGACTGTGCTGATCAGTCACAGAACATGATCAAACGAGTGCACAGATAGCAGTTATTTACACATGATCAGTAGCTTTTATACCCTTACCACTCTGTTTTCCCATAATTGTTCCTCCCCAAATCAGCTAAATCCCTTTCTCTGCCTTTGTTTCTTCCTTTCCTCTGAGGTCTTCATTTGTTTTTCTGACTGTCATTATACACTTGTGTTTCTCTGGTCCTGTGGAGATGGAAGTCCTGAGATTGTTCTCCTGTGATGGATATTGGAGCAACAAGGAAGACTATTTCGATTCCTCCATCTGCCATTGTCTCTGTGCTCCTTTGTGATCATGGAGATGAACTTTTACCACATAGACTACTAAAGCTTAGATAAAGACTTCGGCAGGTAAGGTTATCTCACTATGGTGCTTATGTTTTCTCGTTTTGTATAGTATTCAGTAGAGACTTGATTTTGCTGTGTGAACACTGTCATTTAGTGCTGTTCAAGATGTCCTCTGATCCTACCTGGCATTCAGCTGAGACTCCAAAGTATGCAAGTCCTCCCTGCATATTGTCGTGCCTGCCAGCACTATACAAATATCTTGGATGTCTTAACCCACTGCAGTATATTTAAGTTGCTGAGTCATACACCCTGTGCTTTTCACCATAATCATTCCTCAGACTCCTTTGTTGTATTGTATTTTCACAAAAATGTGGCCAAGATTCCTAGGTCCATGTGACTAATATGTAGCCACTGACATTTAGACAGCTTAATCTGAAACTAAATCCCTACCTAGTTTTCACTGGCAGTCTTTAACTGCTCTATAGTCAACAAAAGAGAAGTGGGGGCAGACAAATGCTTTTGATCATAGAAGCAAAATACTTGGATTACAATATACCATGCTCATTACATAGAGGATAGAGGTCTGAAGGTAAAGAGTCTGATAAAGTCTCATGGAACAAAGGGGTTACATGTACTTTGGACTGGTTTGTGCTGTTATATAACTTGTACTGTATATCACAGGGGTGCTTTCATTCTGATTTTCAGTAAAGGAAAGATAGCCTCTGTTTCTTCATTTTACTGACACTGGAGTAAATGAATTATCATCATAACTGTTCTATTTAGTTTAAAATCTGCACATTTTAACTTTCAAACAAGCTGGTAACATGGTTCATGATGCATGGTGCACTGTTTCTCTCTGTTTAAGTTGAAGTAATTAATCTTATGATAGAAAAGGCAGATTCAGCAAATGAGTTTTTAACAAACTTGGCTTTTGCAGATCTGAGCCCCTGAAGCACCTGCTCCCACAGCTTGTCCCAGTGTGAGAGGCTGATTAAGCACTATGTTATTACTGCACTGCTAAGATTACAGAATCACCCTTCCCTCTCTTCAGATCTCTAACAAACTTTATGCCTCCAGGGTTTCTTGACCCTATGAGGACTTAGGACAAAAGTCCTCTAGGACCCAAGGACCCTATAGTCCTTGGGGAATGAACATTCCTCAGGGGACAGTAATGGGCAATTTTGAGGATGAAGACAGTTTCAACTACAACTAGTCCATGAATGAGGATTACAAGGACAAAAAAGAGTCTGTACAATTCTATCTTACTCTGCCCTCACACTAAAAAAAATCAACCTGAGGTACAGTAGCTAATAAACCAAAATATTTTTTAAAGATCAATTATTATTTCTTCAGTTTGCTAAACCAGCAATCTCGACAGATTATTTTAAAGGATAAACAATACAGTGCTGGAGCAGCAGATTTCTGAATACACGAGAGAAACAGGTGCAAGGGATGTAGGAGGAAAGAAAGATGCTGAGACAATATTATGTGAAAATATAGCACTGTATTTCATGATGCATTTTAACTTAAGTCCTGTCCTTGCTGAAGGATAACCCAAATTTTTGTTTTATCTTTATGAATCTTTGAGATAACTTTCAAGTCAAGTCCATCACACCATCTCCTATGAAATTAAACACAATACAAAAAATATAAATAACACCTTGGCTATTGTGGGTAATTCTAAAACCTGTGGCCCTATGATTTCTCAAGAAGATTTCTTCTCTTTGTTATTCCTGTGAGGGTTTCTTCAGTCAAAAATTTTATAAGCATAATATTCACCACACAGATTCCCCTCTATCCATCATTCAGAACTCATGTCTCAGTCATTGTTGAACAGTACATTCTCAGTGCAGATGAGCATTTTCAGTTTGCTTATAATCACTACAGAATGCAGTTGTAAATTGATATTTAATGTCTTCTCTGCTAGAAAAAAANCTGCCCAGGGAGGTGGTGGAGTCACCATCCCTGGATGTGTTTAAGGAAAGGTTGCATGGCATACTTAATGACATGGTTTAGATGATGGGATGGTGTTGGGTAGGTCAATAAATTAGGTGATAGGTTGGACGTGATGATCTCTATGGTCTTATCCAACCTTGTTAATTCTGTTTTTAAAAAACCCACAGAAAAACAAAATGATAGATTTATCTTCAAATCAGTCAGACAAAAGTCATAACTGAGTTCATATAGTATGAGAACTAGAGATTGGAACTGATTTAAATCCATGTCCGAGTCTGTAAATCCTTGGTTCTGGATTAAATATTCTGCAGAGGATTTTGCTTTGTAGGTAAAGCTAAAGTAATATTAACTTGTATTCTGAGTTGAAGAGCTACTCAATTTTCTGACTTTTATTCTAGCCTGACTCTGAGAAGGTCATCTAGAACGAATCTACCACATGAAATATCTAGAATTATAGAATATGTTGAATTAGAAGGGACCCATCAGGATCATTAAGTCCAGCTCCTGGTCCCAAGCAGGACACTCTAAGACTCACACCATGTGCCTGAGAGCATTGTCCAAACACTCCCTGAATTCAGAACAAGATTTGTGTTGTGACCACTTTCCTGGGGAGCTTGTTCCAGTGCCCAACCATCCTCTGGGTGAAAAATGTTTTACTGATATATTGATGTCCTGGATTGATGGACAGTTATACACTTTAAATTTAATAATACAAGACAAAACAATTAGGGAGAAGAATTTACAACTTTTTAATGTAATATATACATAGATTTTTATACATTATATATATATATATAAAAAAATAGGACTGTATGAAAGTATTTAAAGGAAAAGAACACCAGAGAAAAAAAACATAGAATAACTAAGAGCAATAATGATCCTAAAACTCACAAAAACTACCCTTTTTCCCTTCCGTTCTTGGGTGCAGTATAACTGCAATGCTGTAGGAAGAGCTTGGACCCTCTCTTTGGAGATAGCGGAGATGTAGTTGCTCTCCATCAGAGACATGGAACTGAGAGTGGAGAGGAAAAGCGGCAAGACAAACAATGCCTCTAGTTGAGCTGCTGGAACTGAGAAGAGATGAAGAAAAAAACAAGAGCTGATGAGTAGATACACACTGCCGACCGATACCGCCACCCACCACGCACTGCTGCTGAGCTAGTGGTCTGTGCTCTGCTTCTGCCGAAATCCAAAGAAGACCGTGTGTGCTGCTTTTTTTAAAGTGTCCTTTGCTTTCAGTTCTGATACACCCATCCGCCCCTGTGCCTGGAAACTCTCATTAATGCCTTGCGTGCAAAGCTGTGCTGTCTCCCGGGACCCGCTGACCCACCCTGATGGGGTGGCATGTTGCAGCTGCAGGGCTGGGAGGCAGCTGCGGGCACGGCCACTGTCATGACAGGTCCGAATAGGTGACCGACCCCACCGTGCCAGCCCGGCCACACCACTCAGTACTGGCGCCACGAGCTTGTATACCATCAGCCAGGCCCTCACCGCCGGGGGATGTGGTGGAGAGCCCAGCCCTGCAGGCAACCCAGCACAGCTGTGGAGGGGACACACCCACTCGCAGTGTCATCACCACGGACCCCTCCCGCTCTCCCCGGCCCCGGGCCGCGGCTTCACTCCGTTCTAGGGGCTGCGCCGGGAGGAATCGCCAGGGAAATGGAGCCACGTAGGGCCCCCCACCTTCCCCACCACCCCCACCTTGCAGCCATACCGGGGACCGAGGCAGGATAGGGCAGCCCGGGGCCCCACCTGGGCGGCCCAGGCAACAGGGGAAGCCCTGCCCCCTACCCACCAACAAACATGCTGGAAAAACAAACGAACAGAAAAACAGGAAAAAAATTGCCTTTGAACAGGAAACAAAATCCCTACCCCATTACACTAAAGTAAATCTCTCCAGACTCAACTTCATGCCATTTCCTCAAGTCCTGTCACTGTCATCACAGGGAAGAGATCAGTTCCTGCTCCTTTTTTTCCCACCTCACAAGGAAGTCATAGACTGCAATGAGGATTCCCTTCAGTCTCCACTTCTCCAGTCTGAACAGACTAAGTGACCTCACCATAAGGCTTCTCTTCCAAACCCTTTACCATCCTTGTGGCTCTCCTTTGGATGCTCTTGAACAGCTTAGAGTCTTTTTTATTTTGTATTGCCCAAAACTGCACATAATACTCAAAGTGAGGCTGCACCAGTGCAGAGTAGATTGACACAGCTCATTATATCTGAACTCTGCTATTTACATACATTTTCAGATCTCTGACACTTCATGTACATACTTGTGAAGGGTCTGCTTCTGTACTAATTATTTTAAATGTTCACATTGAGATTGTCACTGGAACTCTTTATTTATGTAGTTAAAATATTAAAATAGTTACTCATGTAAATAGGTATGTGTCATTTAACCTTTTCCAAAACAAATTCTAATCTTGGCCCAAGACTTGGCATAACTCACCACCTATTTCCAATTGGCACATTGCGAATATCAACCTTAACTGGATGGGTTTGAATAATTTAAAATCTGTGGCGTAGGTGTCTTGGTTTTAAAACAATTGTATTTAAGAAGGTGAGAGCCCAGTAGAGTAGAAGCCTCTTTCTGTAATTTACCATTTAAATTTGAAATCAGGAGATTCTCAGCAAAATACAGAAAAAAGAACAATTGCTCTTTATGAAATATATATATATAAAAAATAAATATATTTGTATGTATATGTGGAAAAACACAGAACGCAAAGCAGTGGCTTGAGAATAAAAGGAACTCACACACAGAAAGCACCAATCCTGTTCAGGGCAGTTATAACTCTGGCCAGCAGGAGTCACCAACATGGCCTTGGGAGAAAAAAGGGGAGCTGAGAATGCAGTGAAGAGTCTCACGGTCACAAAAATAGCAGATGCAACAATGGTGGAGGTAGTCTGGGACCCTTCCACAGGCAGCACAAGAGAAACTTTAATTGTTCCCTGAGGTAGAAGGAGGGGAACAGAAGTTCATACACAGATGGTGTCTGCACGATGATTCAACGTGGGTTCCGACAGTAATGGTGGTCCACTGGGAAGCAATATGGGTCCACTACACAGTGATTCACTGATACTGGACAGCAGTACACACTGGCACAGAGTTTAGACCAAACCAGGACCTCGTAGGAGCCTCTGTAGGACCGCACTAGATGGCAACTGGGTGGCAGAGCTGAGCACAGAGCTGTGTGGCAAAGAGGATGGGTATGGGAGGTGTGCAAGGGTGAAGCAGGATGCAGCTCAGCAGGGGTCAGTCACACTGCACAAAGCAGCCAGCACAAGAGAGACAGGGTCTCTCTTGCGTGTGCTTTTTGTATTCCCATTTTTCCACGATGTATTCCCTCCCTCCCCCAGGAATAGCACAGATGTGCATGGCAATGTTGTGCCGCCAAAGCAAACGGCGGGCATGTCCACCCTAGTTGACAATGGTACCGAGGTCTGGTAAGCCTAGTCACCCTCTCCCCCTGTCCCCTTCCCCCCACACAAGTCACACTGCAGAAGACCTCTACTGCAGAGGGAGATAGCAATCCCCAGCCACAGCTCTGCACTGGCATTGCCTTCACTCACTGCTTCATCGGCCTCCCTCTCTGTGGGCAGTGGCCGTGGCCTCACAGAACCCCCAGCCCCCAGAGCCACTGTGTGGTGGGGGCAGGGGGAAATTGTTCATTGAGCCCGAACCTAGAGCTGTGTATTGTGGTTGGGATGGAGAAAAAATTCTGTCAGAACTTAAATCCATAACAGTAGATATTTTCACATTAGTGGGATTGAACACACAAATAAATAATTTTCCTGAAAGCATAGGTGTTGCCAGTGTTCTGGCTAAAATAACTATGATCTCTACACTGCTAAGCAAATTACTCAATATTTTTGGGGTAATACTCTGCCTCAAGTTATTGAAAACTTAACTCTATCTCTGAGCAATGGAAATAAACCTATCTGCACTGTTCAGAGAGTCGGCTTTCTTCTGTATGTCAGTGTTCCTCACTATGACTGTAATAGCAATTCCAAAAATACTTAAATTTTTTATTTACTTTGAGACCTATACAAGCAAGAGATTGATGATAAGACATAGGACAGCTTTTCAAAACAAGTCTGGTTTTATTACTCAACTAGAACATAAAGTTTTACGGGTTGGAATTGAAAAACAAAAGATTTGATGTCCATATTGGAAATATTGTATTCTGATGAGAACGAAGCTTCATCTAATTTCTGAGCAGTGGACTTTTTATCACTAATACCCTATTGAAACAATTCTTTGTTCTAAATTCTGCTTATGTAGTTTTCATACGCTTCCTCAGTCAGATATTCGTTAAAACTTGATATATAGTCATCCATCTTTCATTTTACTGTTAAAGCAACTTCAATCCACCATTAATATTTTTGTATTTCTTTCGTACCAATACAGACAGGTTGATTTGAATGTTGGTCCTTCTCTTAGGCATGGAATTTTCTCCTTAACCATGAAAAATAATAATAAAATAGAATTTAAAAGTCTGATATAGAAAAATGAGATCTACTTAACTCTTAATGAAAATAATGCAGAAACTCTTAATATGATGTGCATTACCTGTATCTCACAGATTTGGCATGGCATTATATGCACAGCATGCTCAAATACCAACTGAAAGCCCTTTAGATTATCTTCTGCGGTCGGTGAGGGGAAAACT
>VYZS01062093.1:0-19326 GCA_013400695.1 Neodrepanis coruscans
GGGGGGAAGGTGGGGGGCAGCGGTTTGGAAACGGGAATTGGTCGGAAAAGCGGGAATTGGAGTTAATAACCCGCTGGGGCACCCTGGAGGGAAGCGAAAAAAAGCCCCCAAATAAATCAACTCCAGCCACGCAGAAAGCACCTAAAGAGGTGGTGTGGGAGAGAGGAAGAGGAGAAGGAGGAACATCCAAGGATCTCCCCAACCTTTGGGCTCCCCTTGGGAGAGGGGGAAGCCGGGGTTGGACCGTGTGAGCCAAGGGTAGGATGTGGTGAGAGGCTCCTGCGCAGGAGTGGGGGTAAAGCTTCGGTGCCGTGCTGTTTAAAAAAAAAATAAAAGGAAAAGCTACTCGAATTTTAGGGGTGGCTTGTCGTCTTGTTTCCGTGCTATTAGGCCAGTACTTTCTTTTTAATAAGCGTAGTGTTAGCAGGAGTTTGAGTGGTATGAGAAGAGAGCAACCTTACTCTGAGCCTTTTGGTGCTGTTTGCTGCCTCTTCTTTGGGAAGTGATGGGGATACCCCTGTTTCCCACCGCGGAGGTTTATCCCGAATTTTGCCATAGGATATCCTTGGCTTTCTGGAAGCTGGGGACGGGTGAGCTTGTGTTGCCTTACACAGCCCCTTACAGTAATGTTGTTATCCAGAACAATTCTCTTTTGTGTGTTTGCCTCAGAGCCTTTTAAGGGCATAACCAGGGAGAGGAATAACCAGTGACAGGCCATTATCTTGCAGGGGGAAGCAGTAAAAATAAATGAGAGCTGCTTCATCCAGTGATGAGGTTTGTAATTTGCACTGTAAACTCAGGCAAAAGGCTGGTTTTGCATCTTTGTCTTGGTTTGGTGTCTCCAAAGGTCGTTATTAGCCTAGAAGGAATGTGTTCTAGAATACATAATCCTGGTTCACTTGTGTTAAAATGAGTGTCAAGCTGAAATATTGGCTGATCCCAAAAACGCAGCACAATCCATGGCCTTTTCAGAAGGTTTTAACACTAAAGCCCCCGTTGCTTTGGCAGAGAGTTTGGGGTGTAACTTTGTCTGTGCTGGTGCGCTGGGAATCTTCATCTCCACTTGATAAGGAGCTGCTGGCAGCTCAGGGATGTGCTGCTGGAGTTTGTTTTGGTTTGCACTGCTGTAGGAAGCATCACTGTTTCCTGCTTGACCTGGGGTGTTCTTGACTAGAAAAGTGCAACTTCTGCTCGTTGTTTACGTGCTCATCTTCTTTGTGAAGAAACTGAATGGTTTGACAATTGCACTGACAGTTGCTTTGGCGAAGTTGTAAAACAAACCCCTGTTGCAGTGTGGTTCTTTAATCTCTGCAGATCTATTGTCTTCAAAAGATAGCTCGTTCCTGCGTAAGTGTGGTGTTTTTAAAACATTTCCTCTGTGTTTCGGGGTGTTTGTTTAAGTTAAAGTCACTGTAAATTTCAGGACACAGGTGATGAGATTAGAAGACTGTGGGGGGGTGGGTAAGAGGTGCATTCACTCAAAGGTATTTGAATTAAACATGAAGCAACAGCAGATTTAGGCCAGCCTTATACTATATTTAGAGGATGTTCGAGGATGCATCTGAGACTATCACAAAGCTGCAAATTCCTCAGTTCTGCCAATTCAGGTTTCAAGCCTAATCCCTATTAAGGCTTGTTTAAATTAGTGGTGGGGAAACGTGGTTTTAAAATACCTTGAAGGCTTTGCAAGAAGAGCCTGGGTAAATAAAAAACCCATAGCATGTCAGCTGGGGAGGAAAAAAAAAAAACCAATCTAGAGATCAACTGCTAGAAAACACATAGGAAGTGGTTTGTTAGGAGAGGCACAAAGTTTGTGGCTCTGCTGTGGGGAGGCAGCTTTGACTGCTTTTGATAAGTTTGATAAACTTCCCATGCCTGGTTCTTATCTTACTGTTTGATTTTTCTGTGTTTTTGGGAAAATAGCTGCAGGGGATAATGTGAGCATTGCCCTATTGTTGTGTTTGTATCCCATTATTACTGTGAAAAATCATAACATTCCTATTCCTTAAAGGTCCTGGGTCCACAAAGGACCCTGAAGAAATGCAAGTTTGACTCTTGCAATGCTGTTCTGTGAGATTAACACTTAAATTTTTAGCAGAAGGTCACGGAAAGGGCTTGGGCATCACCAGATGTACCTGGAAATGAGGGTAATCCCAAGGATCCCTGGCTCAGGCAGCTACTACACAGAGGCACTTGCTGTTGGTGAGCTCTTCACCTGCACTCAGGTGAAGCTGTGCTGGAGATGAACCAGATCTTGCCTTCTCTGCAGGGCAGGAGGGGTGGGGTTGGGCAGTGGTTGCCCTAAACCATGGGCTCCTGCCCCCAAGAGGGGCCATCCTGCTTCACCTCTGGCTACAAAATTCCCAGCCTCCTGCTTGTACTGGCACTGCCATTCCTGGCCAGATGCAAATCCACTGTTGCTGTTGGCCTGGATTTTTGGTTGGATGAGTTCCTGGCTCTGACTCAACGCTGGGACCGAGGAATTGGCGGAGACGCCGCGCTCGGGGAGGGAAGAGCAGGATGATGCTCCTGGGGTTCCAGCTGAAACCAGGGGTGGACCAGCTCACCTGGTGCTGTGCTAAAGCTTCTGCACAGCTCCCAGGTTTGGTTTGGCTTCTGTCTTGCCAGGAGGAGCAGTGCCTGCCTGTCTCCGGACCCCTGTGCAGATGAACCCTCCAAGGGTCTGGTGAGCCAAGCCAAGAGAGGAGACTTCAAGAGCACACTGCAGTGGATGCTTTGCCTTTTATTAGGTTCTTTTTCACTTAATTATTTGAGTGGTAAGCCTGTAACTCCCATTTTTAGCATCATCTGAGGTATGCCTTTTGTCTGTGGTGGCTTTTTGTATTTTGACTATTTTCACAGTTCTTTCAGGCTTGCTTTAGAAAATGGAGCTGGGTGACACACAGGGTTAAAGTTACAGCTAACTAGGTCTTTACACAGTGAAATAGTCAATGGTAGGGTCTTGTGTAGGAATGTAATTAATGTTCTGTTGGTAGGTATTGAATACTGGAAACCCTTTCTCCCTCAAATCTCGGGCTACATTCATTTTTGGTCAAGCAGATTGAAGGTTTGGCAAATACACCTGTAATTCAACTATAATTGTGTTTAGTTCTAGGCTTATATTAGCTGTGTTTCTCTGTGTTTTAGGCAGTTTCAAGTGAGTGGAAGTTGCATGGGGCTCTGTTCCACCCATGCTCACAGAACCGATACCTTTTGCCCCAAAAATGCATTATTGTGCTTAAGTCTGAAGTTTTCTCCTTCCTTAAGGTTACTGTGGACGAGCTGTGCCCATAAGAGATAAATACAGTAGGTTTTTACTCATTTATTTTAATTTTTGACCTGTTACAGCTTTTGACCAGTATATATCATCCTTTGAAAAGCAGGGGATCGTCCTGTGGGAACTTCAGGAAAGGCAGGACTGGTCATAAACCTGGATTGCAATTTAATTTCTAAAGCTGTCTTCTAGCCTTGCCTTTTTCCAAGCCCAGATCCACATTTTATTGTGTCCAAAGGTAAAAAGTTTTACCAGCGGATGTTCTCTGGAAACAAATGTTGAGTTTTTGATTCCAGGTTTGAGTGGCTTGTGTTCACCTTTGCACCAGCCTGATGTTTCTGCAGTGCTGTGTAAAATTTGGACCAGCTGGACTGACAGTTCCTTTTTTTGTTTGGGTTTTTTGTTTTTTTGCTGAAAGCAACCACAAACCTCATTGCTTGAAGGAAAGAAGAGTTCACTGGTTTCTTGTAAAGAATGGTGTTTTATTTAGCTGTAGGTGGTTGTGGAGGCCCTTTCTTACTCTGGGGATGCTGAATATAATTACACTGTGGTGTCACAACCCTCCAGAATATTCCTTCAGAAATTACCTGTGAGTGAAATGAGGAATGACAAAATTGCCATTTTGTCAACAGTGCTAGAGATGAACAATAAGAAAAAGGTTCTTACAAAGCCATGCAGTTTTGCTGTTTAAAGAAATGGGAAACAAGAAAAAATGTTAAGTTGGGATTGAGTCAATTTTTTTGGAGGAAAATGTGCAAAGGAAGGAGATGCTACGTAGAAAAAGTGGCAGCTCTTTTCAGGGGTGTGATTCCTACACTACACCTTAGGAAGTCCTGAAAGAGTGTCTTGATTTATTCACAGAATGTGTGGGTATTAATACAGCAGTGTTCCAAAAGGTTCTTTGAGGTAGGTGTGCTGTGGAGTTAACAATGGTTAAGGTGATTTTGATAGTAGCCAGAGGTGGCACCATGTAATGATTCACTGGTGGTAAGTGAAATTGCCTGAGTCATCTTTCTGAGTGTGCTGTGATGGCTGAGAAGAGAATTACAGCTGACTGGAGCTGCTGCTCTGTTCTCATTTGTGGTGGGTCCCTGCTCCCTAAGCACAGGTAGCAATAACTTGGAGAGGGTTGTAGCTGTAGCAATCAGCACTGCTTTGGCCAAACACACAACACTCCTGTGGAAATACGTTTTTCTTTGCTGCTCTTGTTGATGTATGAGAGTTTTTCACCTGCTCTCTGTTTTGGGATGTAATGTGAGCAATAGTGTTTCTCTGAGCTTTGCTCCCTGTTGCTCTACAAATAATGACTGCAGATTATTACCATTTGTCCCAGTTTGGCTACAAAAGGTTGGAGCATCTGAGGTGGCTCTGGGATCACTGAGGCCTCCAGAAACCAGAGCTGGTGCTTTCAGAGAGGTCTGTGCTGGGGGCAGGTGTGTGTGATGCTCACTTAGGTGCCATCTCTGGTGTGGTCAGAAGCAAAGTGGTTGTGGTCTGTGGTGAATGACTGCTAAAAAAAGCAGGAGCTCTGCCTGCTCTGGGCCTGTCTGGGACCAGCAGACAGAGGTAGTTTTGTGGTTCTGGTTATCTTGGATTAATGGCTTATGTTCATCTGGGCTCCTGCAGAGAGGCAAAAGCAGTTTGGAGGTGGGATGGAGAAGGTGGGTGAGAGAGCTTTGCCCATCCTTTCTTGCTTTTGTGGTAACCAGTGAGATCAGCTGCTGGTTTTCTGGGGTGAGGCAAGGAAAGAAGAGGAAGGGAACCACTTCTGCCAGTATCCTGTGGAGCTGCTGGGATTCTGGAGCCAGGGGCTGCCACAAATCTCTTCAAAACCATCTGCTTTTACCACCTGTCACTGCTTATTCACAAAGCTCTGTTCTTGTTGGGCATTAGTGTTAAAAATCTTGCTCTGTAAGTGCAAAAATGAATGGGTTTTTTCTGTAGTCTCTCACTGGAGTTATGGACATACAGTGGGGGTGTTTCAGAAGTGCTCTGTTGTGGGAGAGGGGGATAAAAGGACTTGCCTGCCCAACATAAAACACTTTGTGATGTAGTGCACACTCACAATGGTCTTTTATTTTTATCAGCTTATCTGAAGTGGATGCTTAAACATAATTTTAAGGACACGTTTGAGGGTGAAATTTTGTTACAGAAGGAGCCCTTAGCAAATGTACTACATACACTGGCATCAGCTTATTCGTTGCTTCCAGCTTCAAGTCAAGGGGAATGTCACAGTCCAGGACTACTTGTAGATTTCCTCTGGCTGTTGAATTAAATGTCATGGCTGTAAAGGACACAATTCCTTTGTCGGGCAAAAGAATTTCTGAGGAGACTGAAACTGTTGGTCCCCAGGGCATTAATATGATGCCCAAACTCTCATGTGTTCATAATTTCTAAACAGAGTGTGACAGAGAATTATGCCCTTAGTTAACCCCTGACTGATATCACTGCAGCCTCACTGCTTTACTTCTGATCCTGCAGGCTGCAAAGAAACCATCTGCTTGCTTTTCTGACAAAGGTTCTGCTTGTGCAGACTTGGATCTCTGAGAGCTGCACAGTCCCAACACTTCAGGCAGCAGATTCCACTTTATTCCTGTGGCTGCAGCTGGAACTCCTCAGCCTCACTCTTTACGTGCCCTGTGATCTTCCTCCAGTAATGTACATTATTTCTTTGATGTGGTTCTGTCTGCACTTCCCCCCCTGGAGCCTTTCTGCAGGAAGAAATGAAATCCCAGGTCGGGGTGTTAGAGATGTGGGATGACACTGTCTTCTACCAGTGACCTCCTTCAAGCCCTCTTTGCTGCTGTCTTCCTCACAGAAAGCAAACAAAGCAAACTGACTGAGCTAATGGAGACCAAACTGCACTCTGCACTTTTTTGTGTCTTTCTTTGCATCTGAGATAAAGTTGGTGACACTTGCAGAGAGGGGAGGGCGAGGAGCACAGAGGTCCCAGGGTGTTTGTGCCCTGGTCAGTTGTATGGAGCAAAACAACCATCAAATCTTGCACTGGGATACAGTAGTCAGACCTGCAAACTCAGTGGAAAACCTTGGTGGTTGTGCAGATAATAATTTTTGCCATAACACTCTCTAGCTGTAGTTTTAATTTTTCTTTGTTCTTGGATTTATGTTCAGTGGCTGCTGCTCTTTGCCCTGTGCATCCTCAAAGCAGCCAGTGGGTTGCTGCTATACTTCAATTCAAGGTTTCAGGGCATCCTAAGCAATGTATTGATTTGATGGGAAATTCAGTGTCTTGATACATTTCTTGTTAACATTTTTTTTATTTCCCTTATTTCCCAATCTGTGTCCTCTTACAGCATTTTTTGTTCCTTTTCCTGGTTCTGCTGTTGCAAGCTGAGGGAGCTCAGGCTGTGTCCACAAAGACTCACTTGGTGCTTGAGTTCTGTCACTTCACCTTTGTGTTGATCCTTCACTGCTCTGTAGTGGCAGACAAACTACTGCCTGTCTGTTAATCCCTGTGCCTCAGAAAAGCATTTAACCCATCTCCACCCTGTTCTAAATCTGTATTTACACCAAAACGAGTGTTCTACAGGCACCTGTCTCACATCCTGCAGGCTGCTCTTGGCTACAGGGTCCAAGGCAGATTGATCTGCAGGGAAAACAGTGTTCAGTTCCTGGCACTGGAATGCTCCATACATGGGGCATCAAGTGTTTTGATCCAGCTTTTTTTTTTCTGCTGGATGTTTGTCTTGGAGCACATGCAGCTGAGATTGCTGGTGGTTGTTTTTCTGCCATGGGTAACACTGAATTCTCCACTGATGGAAAGCTTTGGGGTAGCTCAGGGTGTTCTCCAAGAGCAGATGAGGTAGCACTTCTTGTGGGCACATTTGTCAGCAGTGGATTTCCAGCAGGGAGAAGATGGAACTGTGTGCTTCCAAAAAAATGTGGTGACAATAACCCGTATTTAGAGATAGGTCTCTGGACTGTGCCAGCAGAGTTGAACCAACCACATCCACAAAACCAAACTGTGATCTGGCAGCAAGTCCATCACAGCACACAGATGCTCATGCTGCACCCCTTGGAGGTTTTTGCCTTAATTTTCAGGTTCCTCTTGGAAGCCTTTGCCTGTCCATGCTGCATTTACTTGCAGCATTGATTTTGAAGTCATAGCTGGTTGTGTTTCAGCAGCCACCTTTCTGTGGTGGATCAGCAGCAGGCATTAATTCTGGACACATTTCTGTTATCTGGAAGGCCAGATTTCCCTCAGACCAGGGTGGTGAGATATACATGGGGAGGACAGGCTGCTTTGCCACTGCCTTTGCTTTGCTGTTGAAGTTAAATATGGTTTTAAGTTTCCAGTATTAAAGGTTATGGGCTGGCACATCTGGCTCTTGGTGTTTCACCTTAAAAACTGGGTAGTTGTGTTGAAAAATGAAAAAAAAAGTGTAATGCCAGAGTTTCCATTGCTCACCATAGGTTGCATCCTTGAGAATGGGGGAGTTCTTGCCTCCTGAAGTGACATAATCTGCATTTAGCAGAACCCAAGCCCTCTATTTGTCACTAACATTTAATTTCCACAGCAGCCTGGGTAACTCTTGTTCTGGGAGATGGAATAAGGTGATCTGGAGCCCCTCCACAGGAACCTGTCTCTGATCTGAGGTTCATGTGTTCAGAGTGTTAAAACAGCCACAATACAGCAGAAGTAAATCTTACATTAAATGACAGGGTGCCTTCAAAGAAGGAGTTCTCTTATTTTCCACACACGCCTACACTGAGCGTGACTAATGTGATTGTGACTGTGAGCCCTTAAATAAAAAGTGGAATTGCAGGGGTAGGTCTGTTAGCATTCCTAGAGACATAGCAGGAATCTTGCACTTTGTCTTGTGGGTAGGAAGAGTAAGCTGAATTTATTACATCTGGTGTTTGGGAGTAATCAAGACAATAGGAGTCTTTTTGGTGTGATGCATGCGAGTCCTTAGATGGATTTTTACTCTAAACACATAATTTTCAGTGTATTGTCTGTATTTTCACTTCAGAGCAGCATTGGCAGCATTTGGTGCTTTGCTCCATGTAGCTTTGCATAAATATCACCCAGTACTGCTGATTCATTTCTGAAATATAATGGGCTCTCCTTGCACTTAATTTTTCTCTTTTTATCTGTCTTTGTCTTTGAATTTCTTACCCACTGTGTGCAGCCTTATGTCCTTTCCATGCAAAATGCAGTGCCCAAAATAGCCTGTCTGGGATACTTTTAATCTAAAGTCCTCATAATTGCCAGGAGCAACTTCAGTGAAAAATCTGTAAATAATTTAAATGGAGTGTTGATGGTTGAGTTTTTATTCTGGACAGTGCTGTGCAAAAATCTTCCTAAACAAGAAATTTCCACGTACATTAATAGAGCTATTGTATCTATTTGCTTGTTTTGAAGGTTCAGGAAGATTAAGGCCAGGAAAATACATTAAAGGTAAATAATTCTGTGATGAAAAGGTCATACTTCTTTTTTAAAGTATGCTTTTTAAAATGCCATGTTTTCCATACTTTAAAGGAAAGAAGATGAATTTCCATAAAAAGCAAATTCTGAAAGAATCTGACTGCAAAATTAAGATAAATTATGTCAGTTTTCTGTTTTCACTGTCCTCCTATGCAGGGGCTGTGAACATAAAACTGTGAACTTGCTTTTTGTGTTGAATTTTTTCATTGGTTCAATGATCTCTTTAACATATTGCAAATAAATACCTGGTGTAGTGTTAGCAAGGTCCTGATTGATCTCTTGGGATAAACATAAAAACTATACTAATATTTCTCCAGCACTGCATGATACAAGAACAAGATATTCTGGACCACAGGTAGAGCAGTCTCTGTCTTCTTGGGAGTGTTTGGTGGCAGAACATGTTGATTTTAGTGGTTGTAGTAAGTCTCTTGTATCTGTGCTGTGTGGTTACTCCCACACTCATTGGAGATGTGTGTTTTCCTTGTAGGAGTGTGGCTTTAGTTCTTGAAATCCACGGGAGCTCAGCAAAGCACAGGAGCGACAATCCGTGGTACAGAGTGTGTGGGGATCAGGTAAATGTGGACTTCAGATTGGATATGGAGCTCTGGTAGGGTGTTAAATGCTGCATGAGGAGGAGCAGGACAGTGCTTTGCGCTTGTGTGGGAAACACTTCACTGTTAAAAAAGGAAGTGAGATTAACTCAGCCCTGGTGGGGCACATCTGGAGTGTTGTGTCCAGTCCTGGGCTGCTCAGGACAGAGACATGGAGATACTGGAGTGGATCCAGTGGAGGCTTTGGAGATGATTCAGGGATGGAGCATCTCTCTTGTGAGGAAAGGCTGAAGGACCTGGAGCTGTTCAGCCTCAAGAGGACCCCATCCCTGTGTGTCAGTGTGTGCAGGGAGGGGGCAGAGGATGGACCAGGCTCTGCTTGGAGGGGACAAGAGGCACAGACTGATGCCCAGGAAGTTCCACCTGAACATGAGTGAGAACTTCTTCCCTGTGCAGTGACTGAGCACTGGAATAGATGGCCCAGAGTGTGGAGTCTCTATCACTGGAGATATTTTGGAGCCATCTGGACACAATCCTGTGCCATGTTCTCTGGAATGGCCCTGCTGGAGCAGGGAGGTGGGACCAGATGACACACTGTGGTCCCTTCCAGCCTGACCCATCCTGGGATTCTGTATCACAGAATATATGTGTTACATTAATTCACAGAGTAGTAGTAGTGTTTAAAAGAACTGCACGTGGTAGGAGCAGCTTCTGCTCTTTTGTTCTGACAGAGCTCTGGGAATTGGCAGCAGCACAGTGGGGTTTGTCTGGAGACCTCTGGAAGTGCTGCCATGAGACAGCAAATGGGTCCACTTGTTTCTCAACCAGCAGCAGGTAGTGACAAGCCTGCAGCAGATTTGGGGCCCTGGTAAAGGCAGAGGAAAAGGTATGTGACAGTCTTGCACTGAGCATTCTGGAAGGTAACCTGGCAGGTTTGTCAGGACAACAGTGATATCTCATGTCAGTGAAGGGATTCTTGAAGGTTCTCCCCATTTCCCTTGAAGGAACCACATCCTGGCAGGATCCACATGGAACCCAGGGATTTTGGTCATGTGTCAGAAGGATAAGTTGTTCTTTGTTCTTTCAGGTACTTCGGAGGTACTTTTAAAGGGAGGGTCCACAGCTTTTGTGCTGTGAGTGTTTTTCAGCTCTGTTCTTCTCCCTGATCAGTATTTAGAGCCCCAGTGCCCAGAGTGTTTGGGTTCTTTTCTTTCCAACATCACTGGCTACTTGTGGGAAGTACTTTGTGGTGGATGGCTGCTCATTAGGATCAGGGGTAGAGCCCTTCTCTATTTTATAAGGGTGAGGTGAAGATAAATTCTGTGTTCTCATTGTAGGATTGAGTGCATAGGCAAGAGACAGCCTGTCCTGCATGTGGCCCACCAGGCAAGAGGCATGATAAATTCCCATTCCAAACAGGGTTTTGTACAAAAGCAGAGGTTGCCTAGGAGAGGATAATTAAGCAGTGCTGCACAGGAAACACAGAATGTTTTACTACACAGTACTCCTTTGAAAAACTGGTTGTGTTCAAATCCATCAGGCTGGATGGGATTGATGCTGAAAGACAGGGGTGATGCAATTGCAATTCTGCAGTTTCAGTTCTCTGTTGGGGGAGAAAAAAGTAGCCTTTCCCTGGTCTTCAGGGAACCTTTTTCTATCTTTACACTCATCTTTGGGAAGTAATTCAGGGTTAAAGACAGTCACCCTTCCACAATCAATGGAAATATTATGCATCATGTCTTCAGAGAATTTGTTTCCAAATACGAAGAGAATGAAAAGGTACATCTGGGCCAACTGTTCATGGTTGCCAAGAGTGAGAAGCATTTGACCAACCTAAGTTGTGGGGACATTGGTGAATAAATTCTCCCCTGTGAGGGTGGGGAGGCCCTGGCACAGGTTGCCCAGAGAAGCTGTGGCTGCCCCATCCCTGGAAGTGTCCAAGGCCAGGCTGGATGGGGCTCTGAGCAACCTGGGACAGTGGAAGGTGTCCCTGCCCATGGCAGGGGGTTGGAAGGAGGTGATTTTTAAAGTCCCTTCCAACCAAACCATTCCATGATTCCATGACTTCAGTGAGGTTTTTGGTATCATCTCTCACTGAGGAAGATGTGGAGGTGTAACTTGTTAGGTTGAACCTGAATAACCATGTAATGGTTCAATCAAAGTGTAATTTTCAATGGCTCAGTGTCTCTCTCATTGGACACAGATAACAAGTGTGAGGGATTGGGCTCAGTGGTGTTACCTCTCTGTTAATGATGTAGGTGGTGAGACAGAATGAACCCTGAGAAAAGTCACAGATCCCATTTAACTGGCAGGAGAGAGAGAGTTTAGTGTCTGTAGTCATAGAAACTGAATTCAGCCTGATCTTGGGAAACCTGAGAGTTTTGACCAGCAGAAGCCTCATGAAGTTCAGTGAGAATCAAGGTGAAGTTCTGTACCCATGGAAGTTGACTCCATGCAGCAGCTGTCATGAACTGCAGCTCAGGAAGTTCAGACTGGCCACTGGGAAAAAGTTTTTCACCAGGGAGTAGAACAGGACCTTTAATGTGCCACCCAGAGAGGTGGTGGAATCCCTTCTTGGAGGTTTTCAAGATTCAGCTGGACCAAGCTGTGGGAGACCTCTTCTTGCATGGATGACAGTCCCTCTTCAAGCAGGGAGTTTAAATGCTGATCTGAAAAGAATCAACCCTTTTTTGTGATTTTTTTCTGTGATTCTGCCCAGGCTGTGCAATGCAGAGGAGGAGTTTTGTAAGGCTCTGACATTTCTGTGTCAACAGGGGTGAGTTCAGAATGCTAAACAGTGGAAGTTGCCCTTCCACAAAGATTTCCTCCCTGCCATTAGCTTGAATGGTATCAGTGTACTGAGTCCATAATTGTTCTTGCTTAGCTATTTTGAAATTTTCTGCTCTTTTGACACACCTTGGGAATAAATACCACAATGTTCACGTGACCACAGGAACCCAAGTAATTTGTATTTCATTTGAACTATTTATTGAGCATTACATCTTTTGTAGCCATTGATTCCTTTTCTAGGTGTTCTAGGAACTCTAGAAATGTATAGAAATCTGCTTTTCAAATCAATTCATCAAAAATGAGAGAGAGAAATGAGAAAATCAGCTGTCAGGATCGTAATGGATCTGTTGTCACCGATCGGTGTTGACGATTGTTTGTTTTCAATTGAGTTGATCCCCGTTTTGAATCCGTGATTGACTGTGAGTGCTGCAAGATTTAATTGAACGAGCCAACTCATGGAAAGCAGGAAAAGCACTCAGCTCAAAGCCAGGATAATTGGGAGTATGATTTTATCAGCCATCTGACGTAGGAGCGGAGACAGAATGGGGTCAACCTTTGACAAGATGGAAAGAAACACCCAAAGTCCTGGTTCCCCAAACCCACAGCCCCAGTCCCATTGCCAGAAGCCTGTGGGTGGGGATTTCAGTGTCCTGGGCACCAGCCCTCCCTCCAGGCTGGCCAGGAAGAGGTGTTGCAGTTGTGTGTTGGTCATCCTTTGTGGTTTATTTGGCTCCCAGATAAACACTGATGTCAGCTGCATCAGGGACAGGAACATGCAAATGCTCTTGGTATCACTCCAGGGCTGGTTCCAGTCCCAAACCAGTTTTATTTCTTTCACTTGATGCCTGAGCCAAGAAACCCTGCGAACCTGAGTTCAAGCCAGTTTAAGGGGATCAGGTCTCGTTTGGGTTGCTTGGGATCATGTAGAGAACAGGAAGAAATAAACCCAACCCTTGATTTTATGTTCTTCATCCAGGAGAAGTTGCTTGGGAAAGCCTGGGTTTAGATTTCTTGACTTTGGTTGATGTAAGCTGAACCAAGGTGCTAAACCTCACTTAGTGTGTAGTCAAGGTCTTGCATTTCCTCACTCAGTGCATTTCTGTGAAATACTTCTCCAGACCGTGCCTGTGTGATTAAAACAGGCTTGCTGTTCTTGTACTGCAGTCTTTCTTGGTAGAATGCTGTGCCATGTGGAGATACTGCCCTGGGTAGATGTGGATCTCCTTCCTATGGTTGGTATTGCCATAGCAACACTTCCCTCTAAACCACAGTTGTAATTACAGAAGTTGCCATTGATCTTGTGTGTGGTAAATTATATCTGTGTGTAGCAATGGACTCCTAATGGCAAATAAATTAAATACTTGCTTTCCCTGTTCTTCTCCTGCCAGGCCTCGATTTTCATTTCTACAGAATAGTTTTATTTTTAGGGCATTCCCTTTACCAGTTTTTTAGGAAGTTGTTGCTGGATGTGAACACAGTTTTTCAGTCTCTGGATTTAATGTTTATTGGTGCTTAGTTTAAGCATCAGCATTAGGATTATTAGGACCTGGTCTGGATCTCAGAGGAGACAAATAGGAGAAGAGGAAATGATTTACACCTAGAATATCTTGAATATACATTTCAAAGGGAATATGTTCCTTACAAATATTTGTTCTGTGAATCTTGTCATTCATATAATAAGAATGTGTATTTTTGTAGTGTTTTCATATTTGTTTTCAACCCAGAAGCAGGAGCAGCGGCCAGGGAGTGACTTTATGCACAAGAGCTGTCTGAGCAGACAGAGTGGGAAGCAAATCACCACCACAAGACCAGATTTTTTTTTAATTGATGATCCTTGCTGGGACTTCCAGATGTTCTTACTTAAGGCCTGGGCAGGGCTAACTTAGAGAATTGTCTGTTTTCTTTTGAACTTGGGTATTTCAGTGCAGACACAAAGTGAGTGGAGTGGAGCAACCCCGGCAATGCAGGTGGTGCAGTAGAACAGCCTCTCTTGAGGAGAGAGCCCAGCTCTGTTCCAGGCGGAGTTCTGGCTCCTGTGGGCTCATTCCTCATCCTGTCAGTAAGTCAGGGCTGGGGGCAGAGCAGTCACACTCAGGTGTCAGCCTGAGTTTGGGTTTCCCAGTTCATTTGTGCTGCCTCTTCTGCTGTTTGGGAGACCCAGTGCTGCTGTCCCCAATGTGCCCTTTCCCTGATGTCTTGGATATGCTGCCTGGAAGTGAACTGTGCCTGGCTGGAGCCAGCAAATCTCATGGTTGGAGCACCTGCATAACCCCCCAAGCCTCTAGGAATTAGGATATATAACCCTGATTCTGATTTAACCCCGTGCATTATGCAAGAGCATTTATGAAACGAACCCAAAAGCTGCAGAGTGACAGCAGCTCAGGTAAGAGTGCAATCAATCCTGTGTAATCACATTCTGATCTAGAAGCTGAGGGGTCATTGTTAGGAAAACAGTTTGAATTCCTTGGATGTGAGCTGCTGTGTCTTCTCTGAGCAGCCCAGCCAGCAAATCCCAGCTGGGTTTGTGGTCAGGAGTGACAGATGCGTAGTTTTGAAATAAACTGTGACTTTGCCTGGGTTTCTTCTGCTTCTGTTTGTCTTGTAGTATGGGGCTTGTTCATTTGAAGTGCTTGGACTTTGGACTGGGTTTTATTTGAGAGATTCAAGGCTCTTGGGCTGTAATGTAAATACAATTTACTGAGGGACCTTTGTCTCCAGAGAAAAGGTGACGAGTGTTTCTTGGCCCCTGGTCCCGAAGTGATGCTGTTAATGTGGTCCCACCCCTGCTGTCTGTTTTCAGTAAGTTCTGAGGACAGACTCGAGTGACCCTCATGCTGTAACTTAGTTGTCCCTTTCCTGAAATTGCCTCTGCAGAAGAGCCTTTAATACCTGTGTCTTGGTGTTCTTGGAGTCCTGGACTGTAAGGAAAAAAGAGATATAAAACCACTGATGTCACTGGGGAGAAAGAGAAGCAGTGCAGCATATGGCTGATGCTTTATCTTTGAGGGGCATCACATTGCACTGATGATTTTTGGAACCTGATCATGTTTAAAATGAAGCTGGTTGCTCTGTGATTTAGCAGAGCACCATGTGGACATCTCAGAGTTACCAGAAATACACCAGTGCCTCCAAATCCTGTAGTTCAGCTGTTTACCCCAGGGGTCAGCATGAACTTTATACCTTTGTAGTGGGAATTTTATATAAACACCATCATGGAATTGCAAAGTGTAACACAGGGGTTTGTAGGCAGAATTTATGTGCAAAAACATACCTAGAAGTGGGTCCCAAAGGCAGAGGGGCACCTGTCACACAGGTCTGCCAAGTCTTGTGCTTCATATTCAAGATGTGGTCTGTTGGCCTCTCTGCCATAAAATTCTGGTTTTGTGGCTTCTCTCCAGCTCAGGGCAGAGTTGGAGAGGTGTCTTTCCACGGAACTGTGCTGCAAGCCAGGTTGTGCCTCCCAGCAGAGCCTGCCTGTGGTGTTGGGCATGGAATGCTCACGTTCTGCATGATCCAAGAACTTACTGTGTGCCCCCACAGGACCCTGACACATCCTGTCTTCCCACTGTGCTGGTGCAGAGTCTGGCTTTCCCTGGGATAACCTGGGTCATGTCACTCAATATTTTGCTATTATTTTTAGGAGTAATAGATTAGATCTGCATTGATTTTATGGGAACTGAAGGCTTTTGGTTTACTTTTTTCATGGTTAAAAGAGTTTAAGTAAACTCAATAACCAGACTGCAGAAATTTTTGGTGCATCAGTTAGGGCTAAATAAGGGGGCAAAAAAGTGTCAGCATTTGTTCTGATTGCCTACTAGAGAACACAGCATTTCTGACTTTAATATCATGACTAATGTTCTTTCTAAAGCCTTAACTGGTACTTCAGGGGGACAGGGCTGTGTGTGTAGCTTTTGCTCTGCTCTCCTCATTTCTTGGTCATGAATTCTGACCCTGTCAAGTGGATTGTTTTCAGAACTGCTCAGCAAGAGCAAACCCAAACCACAAAGCATTACCAGAGCAGCAGTCTGCATTTCTGTGGTCTCCTGCCTCAAGACAGGGTCAGTCCACACCAAACTGCACAAACATGATTTGGCAGAGCTTGAAGGCAAAACTTTGATTTTTTTTTTTTTTTTTTTTTTAGTTTTGTTTTATACTGCCTTGCTAAATCTCTTAATTGTGAAGGCAGGCAGGGTGCTTTTATGAGCCAGAATAATTCAAAAAAGCTCAGTAAAGGTGCTGTCCTACCTGGTGGTTACATGGATGGATCCAATGCCTCCAAACTGCCTCGTGTTTCCTTGGAATGCCAGAGGGTGATGCTTCCAGTGTGCAGCACACAGGAGCTAAAATGCATTGAAATGCTGGATGTGAATTTATTAAATGACTCAAGTAAGTGGCTTTCATTCAGGTATTAAATTTGTCAACTGTAGTAGTTCAGAGAGGTTTTTTATTTAAGTTGGTGAAAGTACTTCATTTTCTTGCTTAAAGAAGTGCACCAAATGCTGCACAAACACAGCTGGGCAGTGAACTGTCACTTTTCCTCTTAAATTTGTTCACTGTGAATTCAGTTGTGCTTAATGAACCCTGTAAGCTGAGCAGATGAGTTTGGAGCACATAACATTGGAACCTTTCCTCTGTGCCTGACTCACAGGCATTTGGATTTAGCTGCAGGACTGGCTCTCCTTGGGTTCTGTTGTCCTTAAATGGCACTAGTTCTGCTCAGCTTTGCTGTTCAGGAAACGTAAATCATCTCCTCCAAAAAACTGTGAGGAAGTACTGCATGAGAAAACAATGGGAGAAATGAGCAAATCTGTCTGAATTCATGAGCTTTCATCTTCTCACTGCAGTGGTTGAGGCTGTGAGAGCAGAATTCCTGTGGAACCAGGGTGTCCAGGAAGTGGCTGTTCCACACAGACACTACTGCAAGGGCTGTTCTGGAATTGCCAAGGGTGGGAATGCTGTAATGTGGATATAGTCTGTTACAGATTTAGCTATAGCTGCATATAGAATGCTATATATTAAATATAAATGGATGGTATCTACTGCTTCTTCAATATTGGGCAACTTCTATCATGCATGAGCTGTCAATTCATTTTCCTTGTAGGCAGGGAAATGTTTTTCTTTTACTTAGTTGAGGGGAAAAAGCCACTGAATTCACATAATGATCCATTTACTGCAGGAGTTGTTATGCTGTGGGTGCAGCACTTGCTAGAAAATGTAGTGCTTTTGATCTTCTGGGTTATCCTTGTTGTGAAATACGATCACAGCTGCCCCAAAAAAGATCAATATGAGGTTCAGCTGTGTGTTTTTTATTTGGATCATTCTGGTTTGGTTGGTTTTTGGGAAACTCCAGCCCCTTGTTTCCTTGGAGCACAGGGCACTTTGCCTTGTTGGTGTGAGCTCAAAGCTCCTGCCATGACACTGAATTTTTAGTGGTGTGAAATCAAGTGCTCTTCTACTCCCTAGATTTTGGGGTTTTTGTATGTTAGATGTAGAAAGGGATGAGAACAGAACCAGCTGGTTCATGCGTGAGCAAGAACCTTAATTTCTGTCTTCCTACAACCCCTTGTTTTCCTCAGTTTGGAATTTGAGCTGCTTTTGAATGTTGCCAGAGATGGAGAGGGAAATATAAAAAGTTTTACTCAGCCTCATCTGTAAACTTCAGGTTTTAATGTCTGCATAGTTAGCATTTCAAACTGGATTAACTTTGTGGCTTTGAGTGTGGGATTGTAGGCATTGTGCACTTCTATTTTCTAATAAACACCATTTAGCTGCTGGTGATTTCATCTTAATTAATCTTACAGCTCCCACAATAATGAACTTCAACACAGTCATGGTGAACTTTAAAGTTAAGATCCAGCAATCCTATATGTGAACATCTCCTGAGGGACTTGATTTGTTGCTTTTCTTCCCTGAAGGAGGGAATGTTTATTGTCTGTCCAAGGACTTCCACGTCTAATGAGGAGCATTTTGATTTACCAAACAATTTATTTGCATTTTCTTTTTCATCAAAAACATCGTGGAGTGTAATGGGTTTTTAATTGCGAATTCGTGGGGGCACGTGGTGCCTTAATCCTTGTTCTGACTGTTTGCCACGAGCCTGAGTGAAATGAGGTGTTTTGGAACATCTCTTTATTTTGCTGTCTGACAAGTTTCCTCTGAGAGAAAGCAGGTGGGAGTTCTTCAGGAGGAAAAGAAAGGGTGGAAGTGTGGAATGCCCAACAAAACCCTGTGAGTGACACTCCAAAGGAGTGTCAGGGATGCTCTTTCCTTGAGGACTTGTGCAGGTACTTACAGTCTTTGTGTCTGATAGTACAGTGCAAAAATAATGAAGCTCAAGTGTGGATTGTCGTAGGAGTTAGACAGTGGTGTATTTTATTTATTAATATTTTACCTTTAAGCACCTTGTGCTTTTCAACATTCCATGCCTGGGATTCACTTTTGGTGAAGTCCTGCTGTCTAAACAGGTACCTGTAGTCCTAAATATCTCTCAAGTGGCAGCCTCTTAAACTTTATGGTTTGTTTCTGTTTGAAAGAAGTGCTTCAGATAGTGCCCTGAACAGGAACTTTCCAAATTCATGGATTTAATGAGGTCATCCTGTCATGTTCTTTGCTGTGTTATGGCATGAGTTACATCCTTGTAATTCTCTTACTGGCTCATTCATTATGAAACTCTAGCAATGACTTTTCAGATGAGGGCAATAACATTAAACCAATTTGTAGTTTATGAAGTGCAGTGGAGCAAAGAGAGAGTGTGTGTGCCAAAAAAAGGAGTGTTACGAAATTCCTCTGTGTTTGTTTTAAAGAGGTTTCCTAACAACAGAGTCACTTCTGTAAAGGTCTTTCAAACAACTCTTCATGCTCATAGAAAGCTTAAGAAGTTATGCTGTAGGATGAATTCTAGAAATAAGAAATGCAGATGTGTTGGTGTTATTTTTAAAAGAAATGAGTTCAGAAAAGCAATACCTGAAGTGGGAAACCCTCCTGACAGTTCAAGAGCATTGACAGCAGCTGAGTGTAATGTCACCTGCCTTAAAGATGATTGCAGGCTGCCCAGAAATAATGAAAGGACAGGAAATCACAGGGTAAATAAGGTATTGCAGGCTAAGGGGTGCAGTTCTGCTTAAACCACAGAATACCAGCACCCTTTTCAACTCACTTTATCCCCAAATCAGTTGCTTCACTTGCTCATCTTTTACTTACATGACCTTATATCAGTGCTGAGCTCACAACTTCGTGATGGACTTGGCAAAATCCTTGCAGTT
>VYZS01062093.1:23035-33576 GCA_013400695.1 Neodrepanis coruscans
TGAAAAGCAGCAGTTGTTAATGTGTGTGCAGCATCCCAGCCTGACAGGCTCAGCAGAAGGAGACCACATGTGGCACCAGGAGCACCACAGGAACTTGATCTTGTGTCTCAGTGGTGACAATACATCAAGGTTGTTGTGACCTCTCCCTCTGAGAGCCTGGAAACATAATTGTGTTTGTATTTAGTGGTAGCTGCTTGTTCGTTTGTTTTTTTTTGGTGGGGTGTCTGTCATCTTAATCTGATTTTATTTTTCATTTCTCTCTGATCTGTATACCTGCCAAACTAAAAATTAGAGCACTTTCTTTGTTTGTTTATTAGTAAATGCTGGCATGGAAGCTTCAAGGGGTGAGGCTTGGTTTAGATAACACTTTGTAGCAGTGATAACACAAGACCAATCTTGATTTACAACATCAAACCTAAGGGCAAAGACATGGGAAATTCAAGTAACTACCAAGGCTTGTCATCTCCTGAGTTTTACTGCCTGTTTTATGTGTTTCACGTTGCCCCAAGCCAGGGTGACGTGGCAGGGAGCAGAAGGCACCAGCATCTATAAATTCTCAACTCTTCCCTGCCTCCCAGTCTCAACACCTGGGGCGGTGCAGAGTGTGAACCTGATCCTTTCCTGAGCAGTAAATTGGTCAAATTGGCATCATCAGCCTTAGTGAACTTTTTTTTACTTGTGGAAATTAAAATTTATTCATTTTTCCACCTCTGGATTTTGGCAGTGATTCGTGGACCCTCTCCTATAGGAGTGATTTTGGGCAGCAGTTTAGGACACCTGGATCAGTGGCAGAAAACCAGGAAAGAAGGGTGTTTGTTGCCTGTTAATTTTGACAGAGTCAGGCTGAGAACATCTGTATTGTCAGCTTTGCAAAGAGTGATTTCAAGCAGAGAAAGCTGAGCAGCTGCTCCTTTTCTGGCTCATCCTTTCGAGCCACTGATTTCACAGGTCTAAAGGCAACTACCTGGAGTTTCCTTGTCATGAAGGTGCAGATAACAAATCCACTTGCTGGAGGTGGGAAGAAATTCCCTGTTTCAGGCACCTGTCCTGTCTGCCCACCCAGCTGGAAGGGAAAATGAGTGATGGCTTTTTTTAATCTTGACAGCTAAACTGAGTTCCTTTTCCACAGTAGCTGGAAGAACATCTGTGGAAGAGGAAAACTAGACAGGGACAGCTGGAGGCATTTGCTGAATGATTTTTTTTAAAAAAATGTGTCACATTAATACCATGGAAGAGTGGGAAGCTGAACTAGAAGTTGTTAACATGGTGTAAATATTTCTTGAAAGTGACTCTTAATGTGATTTCCTAGTTCTGCCTGTCCAGGTACGAGCAGGAGAAGCATCTCAAGGTATCTGAGAAATGGAAGGAATCCTCCTGTGATTGGCTTTTTGTATGTAATGCCACATTTTCCATAAATGAGATTCACAGGAGGCTTTTCCTTTGCTCCCTGTTCCCCACGATGTCCTAAAATAAGTGTAATTGTAGTTTTCTAGCTTTTTTTAAGTGGCAGATATTGAATAGATGTTTCATTTCTAGGCATGTTTCCCTACTAGCAAAAGAAGATGACAAATGCATGTTATTTACAGGTGGGGGGGGGGTTTAGCATTTCTTTTAGTTGTTATGAAAGCTCTTGTGACACTGTGTCTCACTGGGTGTGTCTGATGTGTACACACAGTCAGTTACAAAACTGCCATCCATAAATCTTTGTTCCTGTTACAAGTAGAGCTGATTGGAATATATTTTCTTCCAGATATGCATTCTTTCACTGTCAAAGTGTCTTTCCAGGCACTGCTTTAACCAGTTGGGCTTTTCAGGTCCAGGGCTGTGTCCTGGCTTTGTCTTAGTGCAGAATTAAGTGTTTGGTCCTGGGCCAAAGTTGGAGCAATTTCGTGATGCAAATTGGAAAACAGGGTTTTCTGTGGCTTTCTGCACCAGCCAAGTGAACTTTGAAATTAGAGGATGAAAAACACTTGTTTCTCTGAAAAAAAACCCAGCTTGTTATTTCCTGCCATCACTAATGTTGCCTCCTTGGCTTTGGGGTTCTTAGCTGGGCTGAGAACTGCACCATTTCACTCCTGTGAAGGAATTTCAGCCTTAAATCACAGGGAGGAAATTGCCTGACTCACAGTTCCCTCCATTTGGGAGGCTCTGGAGCCCAAATGCAGAAGACCAGACTGTGTGAATACGAAGGGAACCTGCTTAAATCACTGACACAGTTATTAGCACCAAAGGTGGAGCTGTAAGTTGTTTCTCTTTCTTCCACAAAGAGGCTACAAGATGAGTCTTCTCTTGGAAAAAGCATATTTATGCTTGGTGAACACACTGTGTGCACTTACTTGACATTTTCTCTTCTTTTTTCTTAAAATATTGATGTGTTGGTATAAAATCTCTGCCTGCCAACTGTTGTTATTCTTCCTTTCTCACCTGATCAGTCAAGAAGTAAGACTGTGATTAAGAATTAAGGTTATAGGGGCTGCCAGATGGGGAAGGCTGTGCATCTTGTACCAGGTTAAATATTCTTCCTCCTGGTGTCAGACCACAGCAGTAACAAAGTGCTAAACTCTCTTGTCACCTTCCACCCTTCCATGCCTTCTTCAGCAGCAGCCACAGTCCTTGTGTGATGCAGTGCCTTGTTATCCTGCTCTTCCATGAAGGGGGAAAGTGATCTAGATGTGACTGTCAGGAAAAACACTGCCCGTCCTTGCACACCAGCAAGACAATCCTGAGAATCTTACTGGGCAATACACTGTCTAAAGTATGTCACAAAGGTTCAGTCCCCCTTTGGGTTGCTTGGGAGGGGGGGGGGAGAAAAATAAAAATTGCCTTTCTGTGGTCTGCCTTCTGTGGGTGCAGCCTCACACACCCATGATAAGGCAAAGTTCATAACACAATTTGGGGCACTTGTGAAACACTCAGAGGATGTAACAAATAGTGTAAGATGGGCACAGACCAAACCAGTTACATAGACTGTGGCTGCCTGTGAGCTCTGGAGCTGTGCCTGTGCCTCACTGGGGCTGGGGAGGGCAGTGTCACAGTCCATCCCCTTGCTCGTGTGGTGTGAAGGGCTCATCCTGGTCTGTGGTGCAGGTGTGATGATGTGGAGAAGAAATCCAAGTAGGGGACCTGCTTGCAGGCTTCCAGCATTCCCTTCTTGCTGCAGCCTCCTGTGGAAGTGCTCCTGTTCTTGCTGTGTCTGGGTTGTGGAGTCCTGTGTGCCAAAACAGGGATAACAGGGAGACCTGTGTTGTTGTTCTGCCAACAGGAAGCTCAGCACATGCTTCCCAGATGGTGCATCTAGAATCCTGGGATCACAGAAGGGTTTGGGTTAGAAGGGCCTTGGGAGTTCACTGAATTCCATCCCCTGGGATAATGTAACCATTGGGAGCAGAGAGTTCATCTTTCGACAGACCCGTCAGTGAAAGATAAACCAAAAACAGGTTTCTTCTCTGGCATACAGGTCAAAGTGAGTGTCTTTGGAAAGGCACCTGTAATGCTTTGTCTTGATCCAGTGGAGGTGTCTTGTCCTTCTTTCCTCTGATTATTTATTGCCTGAGAAAGCTGTTTGTTTTTGGACCTGATATTCAATCTGTGTCCCTCTGGGACGTACTGGGAGCATCCTTGTGCTGCATGAGTGGAGCTCCCTTTGCCCCCTGACCATCTGTGAGCAGCCATCCCCATTAAAACCATATCACCAGTCACTCTTGGCACGTTGTTGGTGGAGCTGAGTGATGGGTGGGGTGTTAAACATGATGCCAACAAAGTTGGGCGCCACTGGTGACACCTGAGTCACCAGGTAAACACCAGTGTGGGGTTGGAGAACCCCAAAACTCTGTGTGTGTGTGTTGGGGGGGGGGGTAGGGTTCCCTTGTTAGATCAGTTGTTTCAGGGGTGATCTGCACAGCTGGGAATGCCAGGAAGGGTTTCAGATGGCTGAACACAAGGTACAACAGTCCAGGTCTGCAGGAGCAGGACAGTGCCCACAGCCAACAGGAGGTAGCACTGAGGCCATGTTAATAACATTTAAGGATGCTCTTCTTGGAGTCAGGATTATCTTGAGTTCTGCTTTTTTTTTAATTATTACTGTTGCATCTTTGGAGTCTCAATGGTCTTAAGCTGGAGTTGAAGGCATGGTAATATAAACCTGTTACTTGAAGAAACTAAAGTAGTAGAAGCAATAATATGCAGGTTTTGGATTTTCCATTGGCTGAAGGAATGTTTGGTTAACACAGGAGATGCAGAAAGGGGGGGAGTGTCTCCTCCTTGGTAGCATTTTGCAAAGGCTGCACATCTATTGAGCGTTCTCCACCTTGCTGCACCACAGCACATGCACTGGCAGATCAAATGGAAATGTGGAGATGACTGAAGAGGCTGCATTCCCATGTGGATCAGCAGGGAGAAGATGGAGCCTGAGCAGTTACTCCATATTTTGATTTTCACACCCATCTGGGAAACACATTTCAGCTCAGATGCTGATGGTGCAGGCTGGAAACATTTCTACTTCTCACTGTGGGCCAGAACCCCCAGTTCTGCCCCTGAGTTATGTCTGTGTGTGCAGGTGAGAGCTGGGCAGAGCAGGAAGAGGCTCCTTCTGCAAGTCCTTTTGCTCATTTCTTTTCCTAAGCAAGCATTAGACAGAGTGGTTTTCTGCAGTGTTTTGAAACATGAGAGAAAACAGCTCATCTCTGGGCAAGTGACACAGAGGTGCAGTTGTTGGATAAGGACTATTTGCTAATAGAATTCAGGCTGTGCAGGTTTTAAAAATCACTGGCCAGTGAATTTGGGGAGGAGAACTGTTCTGGTTGAACTCTCCAGGGTGTCAACCCACCTCCCACCAAGTGATAAACTGGAGTGATAAATGTTGAAGCAAAGCTGTTTCCTTTTAAATATTTTGAAATAAAATATTTAGGATTTGGGGAGATTTTTTGTCCTCTCTCCTGGCCTCCAAAATAATTACATGAAACTGACACCAAAAGTGACATAACTCAGCAAAATCTTAGTTTTTCACCAAGAAAATCCCAGTCAAAATTTCCTGCTTGTTGCTAATATCACTTCCATATCAACTTCCATGAGAAACTCTGGGTAGAAGTTGGTGGATACATCAAATTACTGTTAAATGTAATTACTGAGGTCAGTGCCAGTGATGCTGTTTCAAGGTGTGTGTTGTTCTGTCTGCAGTGTGTCTTGTCTGACACTTATTAACACGCAAAACAGAATTACCAGTGCATGAGCAGCCTCTTCCACAAAATCAGGGTGTGCTCTGATCGTGCTCTTAGGTCAGTCAGGGATGTAAAGGATGAAGGCTGAGGATGCAGCTCTTCATCTGCCACATCCTCCTGTCCCTGCAAGTCCAGCAGAGCTTTCTTCCAGCACTGCCTTTTGGGGTCATCTGCTCAGTAAGATCTTCCACATCCCTGTCCTTGGAGGGTCTTTTCATGCCTCTGGAGTACTCAACTTACAGCACCTAATTAAGGTGTTTTTGAAGATATCTGTTTATTTTAGAGTCCAGTTTAGGTGCTTGTCTGTCATGGCTTTGCAGGTAGAATTGTGGCTCTCTATGATCTTCTCATTCATCTACTCTGGTTTGCATCTCAATTTCTGCCTGAGGAGCAGATGCCAAGTCACTGTTGATCTGTTCTTCCTTCCTTCCACACCAGGACAACACCACAGCTGCCCCTCTAGTAAATGCTTCATCCAGGTTTTGTAGGAAATCAAGCCTGTGGACCTCATTCATCCCAGCAGATAACAAGGAATACTGACTGTGTATTCTTTGTTCAGCCCCAGGAAAATTCTCCTCACCTTGGGAGACCTTCCTGTGTTGTTTTTGAAGCACAGTGCCAACCCTCAGGGCTGGGAACACATTTGCCAGCCAGCTGGGAGCTGGAGCATGTGCCTCCCTCCCTGCCACCACAGTGGTGTTTCAGTGGAGTGTATCACAGTCTTCCTGCTCCTACACCCTTCTTCTTGCAAAACTTCATCTTCCCCTCGCTTTTCCCTGAAATCCTTCCCAGAGCTTTATTTTCAAGAGAGCATTTGTCCCTGAGAGCAGCCTGAACTGATCTGGGAAGGAGGCCCCAGTTCCATTTTGGTGACACACTGGTTTGCAGTGGTTAAAGCACTTTTTAATCTCTGTATCCCAGATCAGATTGTCTCCATGTGGGGTTGACTCAATAGCTGAGATACCTGTTTCCAGGTGAATCAAGCTGAGGAAAGCCCTCAGTGAGAGGGCTGACCTGTCAAGACAAGCTTTAATGTCCCTTGTCACCATGCCCTTGGTAAGGCAGTAAATAGACATTATCTTGGGCTTAGTGCATTGATACCACTCACTGCTGCCAGCTGGGATGCAGTCTTTAGGATGGAAAAGCTCTCCCTAAATATGTACTCCAGAAATCAAGCAGAACTTCTGCCTTTTGTTTCATTACAAGAAAATCACCAAAAATCTTAATAGTTTTATCTAAAAGTATCACAAGCTTTGAAAAAGGAAAGGGATGGGTTTTCTAAAATCCTTTTAAATACCAGCACTGAGTAAAACTCAGTTTGGAAATCTCTTACAGTATTAATTTTACTGATTGGATCTTTTATCCCAGCTGCATTTTTTTTCCTTGGGAGAATCTCTTGTTGGTTCCACTGGTGCTGCAAACACTGGTACCCATGTGGAAAGACTTCTAGCAGGCAGAATTCACTCCTGTAGTCACACACTTTTCTTCATCAAAGCATTTATCAGATTGGAGGAAAAGTTGTGACTAAGCAGGACCAAGTTTTGTTATTTAAACTTCCTCTGAACTGTTGACAAAATCTGCTCTGATAATGCCAAGGGGAGGAGACACCCACCTTTGGTTGTCTTGGCAAACTCTTGGAAGAATCTACCAAGATTTGGGGTGGTGTTTTGGTGGGTATTAGTGTTTTTTTATAGTTATCGTTAGAAAATTTTGGTGTTGCTGGTGAATAGGATGTGCTGACAATTAACAGGCAGGCCCAGGAAATACCAGAGACATGGAGTTTGGTACTTTTATCTAATATTTAGTCAAAGGATGGTTTGACTAAAATACAAATTAAAAAGTGGAGGTGTTCTGGTCGGGAAGAGATTTTATGTCCCTGTTGAAAAGACCCATTTTCCTGAAAGTAAAACAGTCAAAACAGTGAGATGCTGCCCTCAGCTCCAAGTCTTTTGCAGCCCTAAAAGCTGCACATAATCAACACTTGCATTCTTTCTGAAATCACATCTGTTTGTTTTCCCTGTGTGGTTTTGCTTCACGCAAATCCAAAATTACTGCATCCCAATCCTTTGCTCTACTTGGCTTCAGCCAAGTGGGACACGAGTCTGCACCAAGTTTCTTGTGACACTGCCTGTGCTTTGTGCAAGGAAATCTCTGTGAGATCAAGTTGGGAAAGGGTGTTAAAAAAAGGGCTGAGAGGTGATGGTGACTAAGGGCTGTGTTAATTGAGGTCTGTGCTGTACCCTGGGCTGGCAGAGCTTGGGATGATGTGAGCAGGGAGCTTCCAAGGGATTTCCAAAGTGTCAGCTGGCAGCACGCACGTGGGTTAAAGGAACAACGTTCATTAAGTTAATTAAGTGAGGAGCATCACTGCCTGGAGTGGCTTTTATCACTCCCAGTGCTGGAAGCAGCTTGGTCACAGCAGGACCAGGGTGTCACTGCAGTCCCTGTGCTGCTCTGGGGTCGTTTCAGCAGGATGTAGCCATCATCCTTGCCTTGGCTGGAGGTTTGGAATGCTACGAAGGACAGGATTTTCTAAGCACATCTGCAGAAAGCTTTGGTGAGTGCATCGTGTCTTTAGAGCACTGACAATGTTGGGGTTGCCTTGGGGCGTTTTTGCTGTTTTGTGGGGAGCAGGGCTTGTATTTGGGGTGGGTTTATTGTTTCCTTACACTGATGTTTTGTTTTTCTTAATTAAAAAAACCACAAAGGATCTTTTTTTGTTGTGTGTAACAGAAGAGCATTGTGTGAAGGATGCTGTTAAGGAGGATAGATGGGAGATGAATGATGTGCTGTGTTTAATGTCTTGAAAACAAACATGACACTCCTCTCGAGCTGCAATTTGCTGATTCAATTGGAGGAGCAAGGTCGGCTTTCATCCCCCTTTTGTTCCTTTCTCCCTATAATTAGAAATACTTCAGAATATTCATTTTTCACTGCCAGAGAGCTTCTGGACTCTGCAGTCACCTGGGTGCTTCCTGCTGCTTCTGCTTCACATTTTGGGGCTGGGACAGGTAAAGCTGGGAAAAGAAAAGGAAGGCTCCAAGGATTGATTCCATAGGAGGAGGCAGTTGCCAGCAGCAAGGGGGCAGATGGAATGGGCAGATGNAGGATTTTTGGGTCTTGGTGCATTTCACCCTCTGTTAATCTGAGGAAGGGACTGGGAGAGAAAGCATTGCCAATATTTGCAGTTATGGTTGAGTTTTGTCCACAGGCAGCTGTGAGATAAGAGGATTTTTCCCTCATGAACTTCCTGCTCCTTTGCACTCTGGTGGCAGGTGATGGATGACAATGTGGCTTTTAGGGCAGCCAGCTAGATGAGCAAATTTGGAAAGCTGCCCTGCCTGGACAGATGTTCTTCTGCACAAACAAGTTTGGAAGGCTCCTCTGTCAGGAGAGTACAACCACATCACAGTGTTTAGTTCTTATGTCAGAGAAATCAATGATTTGGAGGACAGAAAACTTCTGAAAGTTACATTTGCTGTTCTAATTTAATCAATGAGAAATACAATAAGCATATACTCATAAGTATTTTAATAAAGAGCATTTTAGTTTGTAGTGATATTTAGACTAAAGTTCAAGGAAAGATTGAGAATACATGCTGAGATTAAATGGTGAATATTGCACCTGTCTTAAAAATTGACTTATTTCATCTTCGCTGTATTTGAAGTATTTCTTTAAAAGCAATCCTGTGCTGTCCCTGAGTGGACCAGTGAAGGCAAAACATTCCCCTGCCACCTGAACCTTTTTAGGGAATTCTGACTCCAAATCTCATCCCATGGATTTTGTGTGTGGGTGTGTATACTGCTGTCTTTGAATGTGCTTGCTAAACACCCGACCTGTGGAGGAGTTCCTTTGTTGTCTGAGGAATGGGAACAGAACTTGATGACTCCTGTGGTAGATTGGCCTTCATGGAATATCAGTGGTTGATGCTTTGTGGCACAGAAACCTTCCCTTTCTCCCCAAAGCTCTGCTCAATCCATCCTGTTCCTCACTGGAGAGAGAGAGAGAGGCAGCCTAAGAACAGGTTTGGTGCTAAAAGGAAACACCACTCTGATGTCACTGTGCCTTAATGTTATTTTTAAGACCTACAGATTTTTCTTTACCCACTGTTGAGTTGGATGGAAGCTGTTTTTGTGCTGTCTTGGAGTACCAGCAGCCTCCTTGAGTAGGAAGAGCAGCAGGTACCTTTTTTTTCAGATGGTTTATGTGTGTGTAATGCTATCTGTGACATGTTAACCAGAAGAACAGGTGAGGAAATCCTGTTTCAGATGATAATTATACAGTGTAGGTTGCAGCTGAACATGGATCTCCGTTGCTACCTTTGTAAATTAACTCTGTTTTTGGGGAAAGAATGGATAAACCAGTTCATCCTGTGTCCAGCTGCATTGGCATTTTGGCTGTTTCAGGTTGGGAGTCAGGAGAAAGGAGGGGAGGGTTCCCAAGTCTCAGCCTCTGCAACTACAGGGCTGTCATACCCAATATTGGAAAGTCATGAGTCATGTCATCCTGTTCCCATTTTCCTGCCTCCAGAGAGATCTGTCACCGTAAGAAGCTGGATGTTTAATTTTGCCTTTTGAGCTCATTAACTTTGCAGGACAGGCTCCTTGACTGGTCTTTCTGGTACAATTAGAAAATCAGTATTTCAAGTGCAGAGTAAAATGTGATTTTTCTTTTTCTCTGCAGACTGCTCAGAGGTCAGTGCCTTTATTTACCCTCCCTTAACCCATGGGTTGATTTTAGTCCCCAGCAAGCTCTGCCTGCTCCTGTAGTCACTTTTCCTCTTCTCTCTCTCTGTGCCTTCTGCACTCTCCATTCACAGCTCCAGAGAACACAGCTGGGCTGCTAAACTGTCCTCTTCACACTTCCTTGTCCTCTGCTTCTCACTCCAGGTTTTTACCTCCTCCAGCTTACTCCGGAATCCCCCCTTAAACCCACAGAATCACAGAAAGGGACACACAAGGATCACCTGGTCCAGCTCCTGGCCCAGAACAGGACATTCCCAAAAATCCCACCATGTGCCTGAGAGCATTGTCCAAGCACTTAGAGGAGGAAAAAAAGACTATGGTGTGCATTTGGGAAATATGGGGGAAGAAATAATAAGCAACTTCCTTTATTAATATCAAAGACAGTAACAAAATCCACTGCCTAAATTCAAGTTTGTGTGGGGTCACTCTGAGGGCTCAGTGTGGAGCTGAATCTACAATTTGGAAGATTTTTATCTTTTCTCATCATTTTTATCTTTTCATGGACCCCATTTACAATTTTGGAATAGAAGTAGAGGAACAAATTTACTTTTGACCTCCCTTTTGTACAAGTTATTTTGGG
>VYZS01062094.1:3023-14813 GCA_013400695.1 Neodrepanis coruscans
TTGTTTCCTACCTACTTATTTTCTGAGAGCCTTTTTTTTTTTTTTTTAATCTAGGGTGTATACTTTTTTCAGAAATTTGTTGGAGATGGAAATACCTCATTAATGAGGTCATTCTTTTTTGTATCCCCTTTCACATTCTTCAGACATTAGTGGCCTCCTTCACAAAGCCTGGCTTCTTGCAAGAAGCAGCATGTTGATCAGTGTGTCATGGAAAAGAAATCAAGTGTTTGCTGATTCCTGGCTTTATTATAGGAGTGACCAGTTTGGTGATGTCACTGATAAGTCACCCCATCACACCTCCCTTAGAAGAGGAACAATCATCTGCTTTTGAAATATCTTGTGACAGAAGAATGTCCAAGTGTGCAGAATTTTGTATGAAGCACTTAGAAAAACTCTCTAGATCCTCATTCCCAAACTCTTGTTCCCTGTGTTATGATTCCCAAGACAGATCTCCCAGGCCGAGGTTTTGGCATTAACCCACAGATTGATGGGAGCAGGAACAAGCCATTTTTATGATACAGTGCCCTGTTTGCTGCCATGAAAATCAGAAATTGAATCGAATTCCCTCCCCCTTGCTGAGTTCTCCTTGTTTTCCAGGTCTCCTCTCTTCCTTTGTGGAGGTGGAGTCCATCAAAAGACACTTCAAGAGCCGCCTGGTGGGCACAGTCCTGAATGGGTACCTGTGTCTGAGGAAACTGGTGGTGCAGAGGACAAAGCTGATTGATGAAACCCAGGACATGCTGCTGGAGATGCTGGAGGACATGACAACAGGTAAAGCCACCTCTGTCCCAGAAATCCAGCCTTTGGGGTCCACCAAGATGGAAAAGCAGATTGTTGCAGCCACACAAAGGACTTTTTTAATGGCTGTAGTGAGGGGAGGGGGGTTTATGGCTTCTAATATTCCCTTTTGGCAAAGGAAAGGTAAATTACACTCCTAGTCATCTATTTTTCAGGAGTTTAAGCCTCCTCCTTTTTTATGGGGCTGTTTTACTGCAGCCCAGCCATGCAAAGGCTTTTCCTAGTAATAACCACACCAGTAAATAACCTTTCATCTTTTATGGGGTGGATACACAAAAGAAAAGAGCAGCAAAGTGTGTGGCTTGCTGTGGAAGGATTTATTGTGTGTGCTGAGCTGAAATAGAACCTATAAAATTGACTCCTGTGTGCATTTTAATGCTTCCTTTTCTTGGCAGGCACAGAATCTGAAACCAAAGCTTTCATGGCAGTTTGTATAGAGACTGCAAAGCGTTACAGCCTCGATGACTACAGGACTCCAGTCTTCATCTTTGAGAGGCTCTGCAGTATCATCTACCCTGTAGGTGTGGGGAGGGCTGGAACATCACTTCTAAAGTCACACTTCTTCAGTAGAATCACAGAATCCCAGGGTTGGGTTGGAAGGGGCCTTAAAGATCATCCCATCCCAGCCCTTGGCAGGGGCAGGGACACCTCCCACTGTCCCAGAGCTCCAACCTGGCCTTGGACACTTCCAGGGATGGGGCAGCCACAGCTTCTCTGGGCACCCTGTGCCAGGGCCTCCCCACCCTCACAGGAAAGGATTTCTTCCCAATATCAAACCTCAATTTCCCCTCTTTGAGTCTGAACACATTCCCCCTTCTCCAGTCACTCCAGTTCCTGATGCACAGCCCCTCTCCAGCTTCCCTGGAGCCCTTTCAGATCCTGGAAGGTGCTCTGAGGTCTCCACACACCTTCTCCTCTCCAGGCTGAACAGCCCCAGCCTGTCTCCATAGTGGAGGTGCTCCAGCCCCTTGGTGATTCCATGGCCTCCTCTGGACTTGCTCCAACANACCCTGTGCCAGGGCCTCCCCACCCTCACAGGAAAGGATTTCTTCCCAATATCAAACCTCAATTTACCCTGTTTGAGTCTGAACACATTCCCCCTTCTCCAGTCACTCCAGTTCCTGATGCACAGCCCCTCTCCAGCTTCCCTGGAGCCCTTTCAGATCCTGGAAGGTGCTCTGAGGTCTCCACACACCTTCTCCTCTCCAGGCTGAACAGCCCCAGCCTGTCTCCATAGTGGAGGTGCTCCAGCCCCTTGGTGATTCCATGGCCTCCTCTGGACTTGCTCCAACAGTTCCATGTCCTTCTTACACTGAGGGTACCAGAACTGTAGGCAGCTGGGATCTCAGAGGGGAAGAACCACCACCATTCCACCTATAGCAACCCTAGATTGAGTTCCTTACATTTTGGGCAAAGAACAACAATGTCCACAATCATAATTTACTAATAGTCAGTGTAGACCTGTATCCCAGTGTATCCCAGTGTATCCCATTTCAGGGGTCACTGTTCAAGTTCCCTGCTGTGATGTGCTCTGTGCAACAAAGCAGAACCAATAATACTGTTTTTTGCTGAGGAATTTGGTTACTGAGTGATCCTGGACAATCCCCACACATGGAATGTACAGCAGATGGTGGAAGGACTGAAGGTTTAGGGACATCCTGTCACTTGCTGCCATAAAAATGCAGGAATGGGAGTGTGGCTGGGTAAAAACTTACTCCCTCTTTCTCTGCTGCTGTTCTTTAGGAAGAGAATGAAGTCACTGAGTTCTTTGTAACTCTGGAGAAAGATCCCCAGCAGGAAGATTTCTTACAGGGCAGAATGCCAGGGAATCCCTACAGCAGCAATGAGCCTGGCATTGGGCCACTCATGAGGGACATCAAGAACAAAATCTGTCAGGACTGTGACCTGGTGGCTCTGCTGGAGGATGACAGTGGCATGGAGGTGAGGATGTACCTGTGGATTTCTTGCACAGTTTGTGGGGACACCATTTTTGAGCAGCTGGTGATTTCCAGGATGGGGATGGAACTCAAACAACACTGTTCTGGACTCGTTATTTTTTCATTTCAGCTTTTGGTGAACAATAAGATCATCAGCTTGGATCTGCCTGTGGCTGAGGTCTACAAGAAGGTGTGGTGTCCCACAAATGAGGTTTGTGTTATCTTTATACATGTGAACAGCACAAAGCACCTGTCCTTCATATTAACAAAAACATGGGGAGGAAAAATTCAAAGTCACACGAGTCAGGAATACAGAAAATAACAGAAAAATTCCAAGTCACATTGTGCACATGAGGGATTTAGAAGCACACAGTGCTGCCCCAGGTGAGCTGTGCAGTCCATCAGGTGTGTGGCTGCCTCCTTGAGTAACAAAGTTCTTGCATTCCTTTGGGGAAAGAGCTGAACTCTGTCACTGCCTTTCAAAGCACATTTCACACTCCATCTGCACACGACAGTTTAATGTGTGTGTGCAGACAGGGACACCAGATTGTTCCATCAGTCTGGGCTTCAGAGATGAGCCCAAGTTAGTTATGCACAGAACATCCAATGTTTCTCCATATTTGCATATTTTCTTAGGGATCTCAAGCACTTGGCACATCCATCCTCCCAGTTTGCTCTTCATGATGGGTGTTGTCTGTTTTTCACAAGAAGAAATGGACCCATCAGATTTAAGGGACCAGTCCCCAGTGTCACAATGAGCTTGTTCCAGAGGTGGATGTGGTCCACTAAAATAAACTTCCACTGAGACCATCAGCCCATTATGAATATGTTTTTAGAGGCACTTGAGATTATAAAAAAAACCCTGATTTGCCAACATTTCTTGTTCATCCCTCATTTCCTCCTGGGTTCTAATCACCTTTAAAAGCTCAGTTTCCTGAAGCCATTTATGGGGAAAAATTCACCCAAAATACCTGTTGCCAGTGAATGCTGCTTTGAGGAATGACTTTATTTCAGTAAAATTTCAGTCACAATTCAGCTTTATTTCAGTAAAAAAGCCTTCAAGACTGCAAAATCAAACCCAAAGCTTGTGCCAGTGATAATTTTTGTAGTAATAGGGATGGGGAGCCAAGATGCTGGTTTTAATCTGTGAGTTTTGACATGAACTCTTAACAAATCACTGCTGGGAATGATCCCCCACACTGCCCCAGCAGCGAGGTGCTGTTCCCATGGGATGCTGAGCTGCAGCTCTCCCAGGATGCAGCAGTGGTGATGAAAAGCAGCCTTTGCTCAGCACTGCCCTGGATGAACACAGCTTTCATCTGTCTCCCTTTGTGAGCACCTCCTGGAGCTGCAGCTCCCGTTCCCTGGGAATCGACAGGCGCACAAGGAACGCAACCTCAGGCCCCTTTTTGTTCCTCTTGTCTCTCCCTGGCTTTTTTTGTTCATCTGCCATTTTACCAGGGCCCCTGTGGAGTTAATTGCTGGTCGACAGTGTGGCCTTTGAGCAGATCTTCCCCCTGGGGCTTTCCCTGTGTTCAGTATTTGCTGTGACATTAAGCTCTGCTTATTCCACATTAGGCTTAGCTCGCTCCTTGACAGGTTTTCTCTCACAAGGTCTCCTGCTCCCAAATCTGGGATTTTTCTTTTCTGCTTTTTATTCAGAGCTATGGATTAAAAATGGAAAGTTTAGTGATATGCTGTCAGTGTTTTCCAGCTGGAAATGCATCTGGAAAACTAACCCTTTCCCAGGGTAGAAGCACAGCTTGTTTGCCTGTATTATTTTAGTGAAGTACTGTCTTAGTGAAAGCTCATTAAATTGCCTCTTGCTCCTCTTCCATTTTTCCATCACTACAGATTTTATCAGTTTGAAAGCATTCATCCAATTAGTCTGTCCCTGCTTCATTTCCTGGGCTGTGCCTCTTCCCTCTTATTTCCCAGGTATGCTGTTCCATACCCTCAGAGCAAAGGTTGCCATGGAAAGCAGGTTTCTCATATATTAACCCATTTTCCTTGGCTAAATCTTTCACTGGTGCCAAAGGAAACTTGGAGGAGATGTGAGGAGGAAGAGACTCTATTACCAGCCTGTCAATGAATTGGCAATGCCAAGGAAAGCTGGGCAGGCCAATGGCTGAGTTATTGATGTTTTTGCTGGTGGCTTTGCTGAGGGGAAAACAAGGGAGTGAAAGCTTTCCCTGTATCAGGGACAAGAGCAGGAAGGAGAACTGAGTCTGGAGTGCCTGTTCCACCCTCTAACAGGAATCAGACTTGTGTAGAAGTGCCCAGAGAGATACAATTAACCCAAAGCTCTGCTCTTGCAGGGGGAGCCCATGAGGATCATTTACCGCATGCGGGGGTTACTGGGAGATGCCACTGAGGAATTCATCGAGTCTCTCGACTCCACCACTGGTAATGCATTTGTCTGCTGAAAGCTGGGATTAGATTTGAAATCTGAGGTTCTGTGCAGAGCAATGACATGATTATCCTCACAGCAGTGAGCTTAACGTTGATTGACGCTGCTCTTGCTGCATTTTACCTGCTTCACCTACAGTGAAGGAGGATTTTAACAAGGCTTTAAAGCCAGACTTCAAATGGCAAACCTTGCATGGCACAGGGACCATCCTGCCCAGCCCTTCTTTGTATTCCTGCTCTTAATTCTTTTCAAACTGAGTGCAACTGAAGTGACTTGAATGTGTCCTGCTGTATTCTCCATTTTTGCCATGAGCTGCACAGGTTTGTCCCATTGTGGCTGCTTTCTCTCCTCACAATCTGTGTCTGTCCTGTAGATGAAGAGGAGGATGAGGAGGAAGTTTATAAGATGGCAGGAGTCATGGCTCCCTGTGGAGGTTTGGAGTGCATGCTCAACAGACTGACTGGGATCAAGGACTTCAAACAGGGCAGGCACCTCTTAACTGTGAGTCCCACCTTCTGCTCTGGGGGGTCAGGAGTTACACAATGGGAAAATGCCACCAATTTAGACAATCTGCCTTGTGTTGGAGCAGATTTCCCTCTCCCACATTTCCTTACAAAGACTGGAAGAGTGTAGAAGCTGAGGAGTTGGGAAATCCTGTATTCCTGGAGTGGTTGTTGACTGCCTTGGCCTTACCTGAAAACCAGAACTGTGCTAAGATTTATATTGCTGTAAAAACCTGGCTTATACAGCACCCCAGAAATCTGGAAATCAGGTGTTTTATGGGTGCTTTTAGCTTCAGCAAGATCCTCCTGCTCATTTTAAAGGTACCATAGAGAATCCCTTGTCTGTATTTTGTAGGTGCTGCTAAAACTCTTCAGTTACTGTGTGAAGGTGAAAATAAATCGTCAGCAGTTGGTCAAACCAGAGATGAACACTTTGAATGTCATGTTGGGAACCCTGAACTTGGTAAGGACAACCTGGACTTCCAAAAGTGGTTTTTCCAATGAATTTAAGCTGCCTCAGGACAACTACAAGTGATCTGAAATACTGCTGTGCTGGCACTGCAAGTTCTCTGTTAGATATTCCTGGGATTTTAGTGGGTGGAAGTGTGGGGGTCAGTTCAACCAGTTACTGCTGGTGTTCCTCTAACTGCTCCCATCTTCTCCAGGCTCTGGTGGCTGAGCAGGAGAGCAAGGACAGTGGAGGGGCAGCTGTGGCAGAGCAAGTGCTCAGTATCATGGAGATCATCCTGGATGAATCCAATGCAGAACCTCTGAGCGAGGACAAGGTGAGTGCCTGGGGCTCTGTGCACGAATGGAAACATTGACTGGGCTTCAAGGCTTGCAAATAATCTGATTACAGGGATGCTGAGAGAGGGGTGTTGACTGGGAGTCTAACCCTTGTTACACTGGCATGTCTCAGCAGGCCTTGGAGGAAGGGCAGGAGGAGTGCCCTGAACCAAAAGAACAGTGAGGCTTCTTTAGGCTGAGTCTTGCACAGTTGGGGTGGGGGTTGTTAGGCCCTGTTTGGATCCCTTCCTTCCTGCTTTGGGCCACAGGCCAGGGACAGACAAGAAAAGACAAAGCTTGGCCTTGTTTTTAGGAGTGTTTCTGTACATGTTGAAAATGTGATTGATTTTCCAGCTAATTGAGGATAAAACTGTGTCTCAGCCAGACTGAGAACGAAGAGTTTCTCACTCATCTTTTCAAACTGTGGATGGATAGGGATCTGACATCCTTTGGGTTGGAATTACTGCAATTTTTGAGTGGAAAATGCTGTAACAGTAGGTGGAATAAGTCAGATGTCAGCTAGAGGGGTTGGTACAGCCATTCCATAAGTTCTTTGGGAACGAGGTTGGGTTTTGTTCTTTATCAAGGACTGGACCCCAAATCCTTCAAAACCGGAGCATTCTACCAGCTCCTGGAGCGAGGATTTTCTTGAGGGTTATAGATTTAATCCTGAACATAAATCCTGCTCTTCTTCCTTGACAGGGCAACCTCCTCCTGACAGGTGACAAGGACCAGCTGGTGATGCTGCTGGACCAGATCAACAGCACTTTTGTGCGCTCCAACCTCAGTGTCCTGCAGGGGCTCTTACGGATCATCCCCTACCTGTCCTTTGGGGAGATGGAGAAGATGCAGATCCTGGTGGATCGTTTCAAGCCCTACTGTAACTTTGATAAGTATGTTGCCATTTTTTCAGCTAAAAGCACATGGAGTCAAACTGAGTCTGTCCCTTTTTTTTTTTCTCTCATTGATTCTTCAGTGTCATGCAAAGCTGCAGAGATTGCTGGTGCTTACAGCTCAGTTTCTTATTTTGCTTCTAAGCTGTTTTTATAAGGAATATGTGAGCTTGTAGCTTGAGAAATAGGTTTGTAGGGTATATTCTGACAGGGGGCTGAGCAGCTTTTCTGAGTCTCTGAGCTGGTGTCTCACTCAGCAATAATGTGCTGAGATTTTTGGAGAGCCTCCAAGTTACCTTTTTTTCTCTTTGTTCAGGTATGATGAGGAGCACAGTGGAGATGACAAAGTTTTCCTGGACTGCTTCTGTAAAATAGCAGCAGGAATAAAGAACAACAGCAATGGCCATCAGCTGAAGGATCTCATCCTGCAGAAGGGAATTACACAGAATGCCCTGGATTACATGAAAAAACACATTCCCAGTGCAAAGAAGTAAGAGACACTACTTAGTGCATGTGATTAATGTATGTGACTGTCCTAAACAGCCTTCTGTCATTCCATCACCACAATCTGCCAGGAAAGCTGTGAGTAAATCCACATTTAGAGTTGGAACAGCTGTGATGGAGAGGGGCTGGTGACACAATGCACATATAAGGATGGGCTAAAAAGCCTGAAATCTTCCCTTTTCATACCCTGATTCCTTGGATATCACAATCCTTATGTTACCTGCCTGTTCCCTCCTATTGCACTGTAACAGAGTTGCTCTGAGGGCCAGTTCACCTGTCTGTTCCCTCCCATTGTGAGGGCCAGCTCACAAACAGAAATCCCAAGGCTAAAAGGTGACACTGGGGCTATCAGAGTGCACAGCATGGAAGTGGGAATGGGACTGTCACTTCATTAATTAGCAGAGAAGGCACACGAGGGAAGGGAGCCTCTGCTCTGGGAGCTGTGCCAAGCCCCTTTTGGGAATGGTGACTGGCCTCCAGCTGCTGCCTGTTGTTTCCCATGCAGTTTGGATGCAGACATATGGAAGAGGTTCTTATCTCGACCTGCACTTCCTTTTATCCTGCGCCTGCTCCGAGGACTTGCAACGCAGCATCCTGCAACACAGGTGAGGAGGGTCTGGGAGGAGCAGGACTGCCTGTTACACTTACACAGGATTCATTGCTGTACCACTTGAGTCTACACTGGTTTTTGTTTGGTCTTGGAGAGACACAGCAGCTTCAGGTGTCATCTGCTTGTCTAGAAAAGTCTGGAGGGCAGGGGTTTGGGTTTAAATGATTCTTTGTGCTGTGTGGTGTGAGATTGTGAGATTCACACCAGTGTGAAGAGAAGGTAGTTTAGGACTGTGAACTACATAGTATTGATGAGCTTCTCAGGGCCTGGTTGTTGTTAAAAGGCATGAACACAATGTCTTATCACAAAACAAATGTTTTATCCAGCATCTCCATCTGAGCTCTTAATAATGGCCAGTGGAGAGGCAAATTGCCCCAGTCCCATACATGCTTTTAGGGCCCAGGTCTGTAATGTAGGAACATCAAAAAAGGAAGGAAAACACTTGTCAAAGGTTGTTGCAGCTCAGTGCTGCTGCCCAGCTGTCCCCATGGCATTAGGGAACAGCCACTGCCCCCTTCTCCTGACCAAACTGCCCTCTTTCCATCCCTCTTAGGTGCTGATAGGAACAGACTCCATCACCAACCTGCACAAACTGGAGCAGGTTTCCAGTGACGAGGGGATTGGGACACTGGCAGAGAATCTGCTGGAGGCACTGAGGGAACACCCCGAGGTGAACAAGAAAATCGACGCTGCCCGGAAGGAAACTCGTGCTGAGAAGAAGAGAATGGCCATGGCCATGAGGCAGAAGGCCCTGGGCACCCTGGGCATGACGGTAAAGGCTGCTGCCACTGGCACACAGTGATGATCTTGTGGCCTTTTCTTTCTGTCTTGCCAAAACTGCCACACAGGGAACTGTGTAAAATGATTTCTTGACAAATATCGCAGAGCTCAAGCCTCCGGTTTGCCTGGGAGAGGAAACATGGGATGGGCATTCCAGTCCTAGATGGTGGTGCTTGTCATTCTTTTTAACCTGCTTGGTTTTTTTTTTCTCTCTTCCAGACAAATGAGAAGGGTCAGGTAGTGACCAAGACTGCACTGCTGAAACAGATGGAGGAGCTGATAGAGGAGCCTGGTCTGACCTGCTGCATCTGCAGGGAGGGGTACAAGTTCCAGGTAAAGGGAGATACAGGTTCCAAATAAAAGAAGATACAGGTTCCAGCTAAAGGGAGACACAGGTTCCAGCTAAAGGGAGGCACAGGTTCCAGCTAAAGGGAGGCACAGGTTCCAACTAAAGGGAGGCACAGGTTCCAACTAAAGAGAGATACAGGTTCCAACTAAAGAGAGATACAGGTTCCAACTAAAGAGAGATACAGGTTCCAACTAAAGGGAGGCACAGGTTCCAACTAAAGGGAGACAGGTTCCAACTAAAGGAAGATACAGGTTCCAGCTAAAGGGAGATACCAGTTCCACGTAGAGAGAAACAAGTTTCAGATAAAGGGAGATATATTTTCAGAGCCCTCTCACCAGCTGAGGGGACTTGCCAGTGTCTGGCTGCACAAGGGTCGGGATATTGGCTCTGAGAGGTCAGGAAATCTCAAGTTTGGTTCTTGAGATCAGTAATTGTGAAGTGGAATTGTGTTTTCAGCGAAAGCTGGAAAAACACGTGATCAGTTGAAGTTGGAGGTTGGGACTGGGAGATGTTTAATGCAGAGCAGTGTCAAAACAGCACAAAATGTGAGCTGTTGGAGAAGGGAATGAGTTTTAACCCAGCTGTGGTGTCATTGCAGCCCACCAAGGTGCTGGGGATTTACACCTTCACCAAGCGCGTGGCACTCGAGGAGTTTGAGAACAAACCCCGCAAACAGCAAGGCTACAGCACAGTCTCTCACTTCAACATTGTCCACTATGACTGTCACCTGGCAGCTGTCAGGTACCCTCTGCTCACTGTGGGGGCTGGAGGTCTTTCCCAGGGTGGTTTGGGATTTTGTGGTTTTGTGCATCTTTCTAACTTTCCTGGTGCTTTCTCCACACAGACTCGCCCGGGGCCGTGAGGAGTGGGAGAGTGCAGCCCTGCAAAATGCCAACACCAAGTGCAATGGGCTCCTGCCAGTCTGGGGACCTCATGTGCCAGAGTCTGCTTTTGCTACCTGCTTAGCAAGGTGAGTGTACAGAGTTTCTCCTCCAGCTGTTTTGCATTTGGGTTGGTGAGTCAGTACATTGCCACAGAGGCTCCTTTAAAGGCAAGGAATCAAAGGTGGTGGCAGCTAAATCTGAGTAAAACTGAGGCATTTCAGGTTCTACCATCAGGAGTGAATCTCATAAAATAGTGCAAGAGTCTGTTTGCTTCTTGGCTTCATATAAATAAAAGATTTCATTGCCTCCTTAGCCCCCAGTCACTCTTAAAAGATGGACCATTCCATGATTCCATGAAATCAGGAGTGGTAACATCCCAAATACATTTCAGCCAGGGAGCTGTATCCCAGCCCCTTGACATGGGAAAACAATATTGATGAGTGTACATGTATCTGCAGATGGAATTGGATTTGCCAGAGTGAGCTCCCTTTGGGGAGGTAAATCCAAGGTAGCAGAGACTGTGTTTTTATAGCCTCTTCATTATTTCTATGAAACACTTGCTCAGATTCAGAGCTGTGCTGTGGCAGAAGGAACCTGATCCCAGTTTTTAACAGAGAAACCCTCCCTACTTGTTTTGCAGGCACAACACTTACCTCCAGGAGTGCACAGGGCAGAGGGAACCCACCTACCAGCTCAATGTCCACGACATCAAACTGCTCTTCCTCCGCTTTGCCATGGAGCAATCCTTCAGCATAGACACTGGAGGGGGAGGGAGGGAGAGCAACATCCACCTCATCCCCTACATCATCCACACGGTGCTCTACGTCCTCAACACGTCAGTACCTTCCCTTGGCAGCAGCCTCTGCCCTCCCTGCAAGCTCAGGAAGCTCTTGGAGTGCTGCAATCTATGTGGCAAGAAAGATGGGAAATCACACAAAAAGTTTTAGGAGGGACCAAATGGCTCCTCTTAAGTAGGTTGGGAGGGATTTACATTGTTTGGTTGCTGCCTGGACATGCAGGATAACAGGGAATCTATTGAGTAAAAGCAATTGGGAATTAGCTTCTCTTTCCATCCTAGATGTAATTATTACCTCTGGGGTGAGCAACAGGGTTATTAGATTAAAGAAATGCTGCCAGCTTAATTTTCTCCTGAGCTGAGAGAAGAGACACCACAGTGAAGTAATTGTTAGTTGAAAACTTAACTCTGGTATTATTTTATTCAGTATTAAAATAACACAGTTTTGTTTCCAGTTTGAACATACTGGAGTTCTCCTGAAGGGTTCAGGTCCATCAGATTTGCCTGATATTTTTAAATTTATTTTTTTTAATTATCATT
>VYZS01062096.1:0-54671 GCA_013400695.1 Neodrepanis coruscans
TCTTTGGGGGCTTTTGGGTGTGGATTGTGAGGCACATTTTAATAATATTTAATATGTCATCTTCAAGCAATGTTTTTAAACCTCAAAACTCCAGGGAAGTTCTGTAGGCTCTAGCAAACAGATGTTAGCAGTCAGGAAAGAATTACAATTCCTGTCCAAAAATATTCCCTCCTGCCTATCAAGATATCCTGATGTGTAACACTTTTGGAAGTGGGGATGCAATTTTCTCCTGTGGAAGTGGGGACACAGTGTTTCTGCAGGTCTGTGAATCAGCAGCCAGTGAAAAGAAGGTCTCTAGCCCTCTAATCAGCAAGGCAATGTATCATTTGGGATGTCCTGATGAACAGAGCACGTGTCTGTCAGTGCACACTTTGTCCCTGTGTAGTGGCTGCCTAAAGTTGTTTGACTCAGCTGCTGCCCGTAAGTGAACAGTCTTAACTTCAATATGTGCACCAAGATCCTGGAGCCAGAGTTCNGAATTACAATTCCTGTCCAAAAATATTCCCTCCTGCCTATCAAGATATCCTGATGTGTAACACTTTTGGAAGTGGGGATGCAATTTTCTCCTGTGGAAGTGGGGACACAGTGTTTCTGCAGGTCTGTGAATCAGCAGCCAGTGAAAAGAAGGTCTCTAGCCCTCTAATCAGCAAGGCAATGTATCATTTGGGATGTCCTGATGAACAGAGCACGTGTCTGTCAGTGCACACTTTGTCCCTGTGTAGTGGCTGCCTAAAGTTGTTTGACTCAGCTGCTGCCTGTAAGTGAACAGTCTTAACTTCAATATGTGCACCAAGATCCTGGATCCAGAGTTCTGTAATCTGCTTCAGGAATTAATACCTGTGAATCCAGATCCCTGCTGTTATGAAAACTGGAGAAGGGTTGGGATTGGAGGTTTTGACAAGGGGAAGAGACAATATTTGTTTGAAAGGAATGGTTTAGCTTCACCTCCAAGAATTTACATCAGCTTTCTATTGTTCTTTTATTTAAAGGTAAAGGTGTTCAGAGGTTCCTGAGCCAGCAGGGAACCATGGCTCACTGATCCAAAAGGACTGGGAGTTCCTCCTGTTTTCCCAAGAACATGACAATGACTTCATGAAATTACCAAGGAATGTGGGAATAGTTGTGTAAACGCCTGAAAAAGAGCTGACACAGTGAGAAACCAAAGTACTGTCTGTACCTTCCCATTTCAGGGGCACCACACATCACATCTTCATTACCTTGGGCTGATAAAACTCTGGCTGCATCTTTCCCAGCTTTCTATACAGCAGCTCCTCAGAGTGGTCAATATAAAAACCTGTAGATGGCTCCCCTCTGAATCCAGAGGAGGCTGGACCAAATCCTTGCAGGTGGCTTCCCAGTTCTGCTGTATTTCCACCCTTTCCTGGGCTCTAAGGAAAAGGAGGGATGATGCATTCCTCTCTCTGAAAATTACCTTTCAGGCCCAACAGCCTCTTTCAACTGCCTTTTGAATGTGCAGCTTCTGCTCTTTAGGTCTAGAGACAAAGGCAGGCAAATGCAAAAATTTTAGGGTTCCTTTATTTTTTTATTGGTCAGTGGGAAGCAGAGAATGCTCCTTGGTATATTCTGTTTTTCACTAAAAATATGGATTAATTTTTTTATTTCTCTGGAAATTATATCCAGTCCTGTTCTATAGTGATGTACCATTTCACTTCTCATATCTAACCAATGGATCCTGTTATATCTCCCCTTTTATCCTTCTTTCTTACACTTGTATGATTGTTGTTTCCATGAAGGTAAGAGTTCCATTTCAGCATGTTTGAAGTTTTGATTTTTGAAGTTATGGTAGGATTAATTAATAATTAAAAATGGATAAAAATCCCTCTTTAAAATAGCTCCACTTAATGTAAATACTAAATTTAGGAACGTGTTCTACCACTATTTACATCTATAGTAATGCCCACTCTTCACATGAAGTTTGCCAGGATTTATATGACAGTAAGTCTGCCTGTGAAAAGTAAATATATCTGACTAATGCACACTAATTTCATCTGTGCAGTATTTATATTACCTCTCCATTCATCTTCAAAATATCTTCCTGTGTCTGTACTATATTGTCTCATTTTATAAGTGATTCATCCTTTGTGGTGGTGGGGAAAGGACATCGGGAATTCCCTAGGAAAATATTACATTAGCCATAGCTTCAGTTTAATTTTTTTTACATAATATTGTGCATGGATCAGCTTGTTGGAGAACAGCCCAAACTCACTTGGGCACTTAAAATGAAGTTCCCCTTGGTTTGGGCTCTGTGGTGGAACTATTACCATGAGAGGTGTTAATTAATGCTAAGAGGGTTATGATGTCTTACTTATGTTCATGCAATCCCCACTAGTTTGGAAGGGAGCTGTCAGGGAGGCAGTCATGAACCTCAACTAGAGACGGCAGAGGCCACACAACTGTTCCTCTGTGACTGGTGTGAGGGAAAATAGATGTTCCAAGAGCAGTGTCAATGAGAGTATTTTTGCCTAAGTCAATCCATGAAACCTTTGGAAAGGCTCTTTTTTATGTTTGACCAGCCTTAGGACATGCTCACAGGGCTCAAGGAAATGCATGGGCATGGTGCTTTGGCTGGACATGAACCCAGCCCTGTGCTGGCAGATTTGCTGTTTCAAGGTGAAACTCCTTTAAAAACAGCTCTGTCAACCTAATAAAAATCAAAACTGCAGCCTCTCAGTTCAGAGAAGTACAGCATAATTGTGGTTATAACCTTCTGCTGTCTGAGCCCCTTAAAAATGAGTGACAAGCTGAAGAAAGGTGGAATTTGCAGATTTATTTATTTATTGCCTTCACTTTAGTGGCTGGATGTAAAGATATGTTATAGGATTGCAAGTCCAAGAAAGGCGCTCCCTGGAATGTTTCTGAAAGCTTCCAGAAATAGACTCTGACGAGTTTGGATTGAAAAGTGCAAAATTCCAAGCCCAGCAGCTCACAGGTTTCGTTAGAGGCAGAGAAGGCTCATGTTTATAGCTGCTCTAGGCCTGATCCAACTCTTGCTGGTGTCAAAGGAAAGGCTTTTGCTCGGGTTCATCAGGAAGGTTCCCAGCCCAGCCCTGAAAGAAACAAGATCGACGGTGAAAGCTGTAAATGGGCAGTTTACACCTTTTAGCAGAAGGAGCTGCAGAAGATGAGCCTGCAGCAGTTTCCCTACTGAAGGCATTCGAAGCGTGAGAAGAAGTAGGACACTGGGAATGAGTGCTCAGGTGCTGTCCTTGCACCTCCAGAGTTTCGAGAGGGTGAGCAGTGATTGCTCGAGTGGCAGGTTTGGAAAATAGTGTCCAGCTTGGTATGTTAGGAGAAGGATCAAGTGCTGCTTTTTTCCCAGAACACAGAGTGAAGTGTGGCAGGCATCACTACTGGGGCACTGGAGACAGGCCAGATACACATTCTTGGTTGGAGAGGAAAAGCAACCATCTGTCTAGAGAAGGATGTAAACATTGTTTTAGCTTTCTGTCTTAGAGAGGAAGCCTTGTCAGAGCTATTCTGCTACTCTGCTAAAAGCTACTGTAATGCAGAGTGTGCTGAAAAGGAGCAATTTAGGACAGAATCGTTCTTTTACTGTATTTTTCCAAAGGATGACTTTTTCACATAGGTCCCTTCTGACTCAAGAAGGGAGAAATCATTTAGAGGGAAATAAATCTCTACTGATGGCTGCTCGGAAGAGAAAAGCAGCCAGTGAACATGGGTGATCTAATATTAATAAATGCCATGATGATGCACTGAGTAACTTCTCAGTTGTTTTTGTTATGCTATTGAGAAGTTCAGCTTTAGGCTTCCAAGAACCACAGGCACACTTTTTTGGGGTGTGTGCACTGGAGTGAAACTCAGATTGGAGAATCAGTACAAGGCGTGAAGGCAACTCCAGCAGCAAATTGTGATTATGGTACAATCAGTTTGTAATGGATGGGCTGGAAACTTATGGAATGCAAAGAGGCCTTGCACCCCTTCAGAGTGGCTGTTGGCCAGGGGTTTGCTGGCTTTGGAAACGGGGGTAACTCCTGCTCCAAGAATGACTGACCTGCTGTCTAAAATAATTTACTGCTGCACAGTCATGTCAGACCAGGAGTGGACTTGGTCCATTCCATTCATAAAGGCTTCGTGGTCTTTATCCTCAGCCTGGTGGCTGAGGGCAGTGGGTCTGGGCAGTCTGAATTAGGTTGGGTACAATCAGTCTTCAGGCACTCAGGATCCCTTTCTGCTGTGACTGATCCCCCACCTTGTGCCTTCTGCTTCTCCTCCAATCCAACATCTTCACCTCAGGCCCTTTCATTGTATCTTGTTAAAGCTGTTGAATACAAGAACATTTCTGTTCAATTCCCGACTGCAGTCAACAGTTGGAGGGCAAATCTAAATCTGGATTCACAAATTTACAGTGTTGCCTGAAGACTTTTATTACGGACTTTTAAACTGTCATTTTTTCATTCTGTTGTACATGCAAGTTATGCAAATATCAATTAGCTATAATTGATATTATGTTATAAATCCAATTAAACAATTAGTAGTGGAAAGGCGCTTCCCAATATAATATTGCAGCTCTGATTTAAGAAGAGGACAAATAATTAAATTGTCTCAGTCTGCAGGGACTGAGGAACATTGGATGTGATTTTTGGGGTTATTCTGTGCTGTGAAACAGAATGAATGTGAAAAAATACAGCATGATGATCAAACTAAAATCCGGGGAGATGGCAGAGGGAGAACTAGGGAAGGTATCCCAGGCTGTTTGTGCAGTGCTGGGCTATTGGTAAGGAAATGTGTGCTGGGAATATAAACACTCCCAGGTCCAGATCCAAGGCAATGCACAGGCTCCCACTGACTGTGCCCTGGTGTTGGACCAGACTGTTTCCTCCACCCTCTGAGCCTGGGGCCGGAGAGCGTTTGTCCGGTTGAGTCATCCAGGCTCTCGGAATAGGAGCCTCACGTTAATGCCTCTGGAACAGCAAGAGCCTGGCCAAGTGCCTGTCCTGATTTGGTGAAATATTCTTGGCAGCTACCGAGCATTTTAAACCAGTCCTTCATTAAATACAGCTTTACATGCCAAAGTATGCCAGCTTCACTTTATATGCAAACTATCTGAAGGGGGGAGGGGTATGTGCAGACTTCTCTTCCTGATAACAGCAGGAGCTGCACTGCCAGGCAGGCTGGGATAGCGCTCCCAGGGGATGGGAACAGGCATTTGCTGTGTCAGGCAATGTAATTTCTGTGTTCTTTCATCTACCACATCTATGGAAACCCACATCAGGCCAAAAAATCCCAGTCATATGGACTCCCACCAACTTCTGGGGGGGATCTTCTGGCGCGGAGGGGCTTCTCCAAAATGAGCTCCAAGCCCTGAGGCCTCACTGGCTGTTCCACGTGTCCCAGCTGGTGTCTCATGGAGAGTTGTAGAGCAAGTGATGGAGATGCTGTTGGTGGCTGCTTCTACCTCCAGGGGAGAGGATAAATGCCAGTTTTAGAAAGCTCATTTTAATGTCAGAATTACTTACCAGATTGTTTTGATAGTGGTAGCAGAGACATGAGTAGCAAATTCTGTTTTCTAAATGTGTTTTGCAATGCTGTATGATTGGGGTCAGCACACCCATTGGCATAGTGCTGCTGGACTTGCTGAATTTGGCCTTCTAGGGTCTAATATTTTGCTGTTTAGCAGTTGCATGAGTTGTGTGTGCCTTTCCCCTTCCACAGACTTCAGGGACTTCACAGAAGTATCTATTGCAACCACTTCCTATGAAGGACGGGAGGAGTCAAATGCAATTCCAGTCAAGAACCAACTTGGCAGCTGTGGCCTGCAAAGGAGTCTGTGTGTGGATGGAGTGGTTTTAGCTGCACAACAGCAATCCCAGATGAGGGGAGGCTGACAGGAACATTCCTCTGCACCCCTCATCCCAGCTCTGTTTGTTCTGAGAGAAAAGGGCAGGAGCCACTGACATCATCACAGGTGTTGGTTTCCCAAGGGGAAGCAGGTTTACCTGCAGCCAGGATCTTCCTTGGCCCTGGATCAGCTTCTAGATATGCTGACTCCTCCCAGTGAGGGAAGAAGCTGCAATTCCCCTGTGTTGGCACAGGCGAATTGCCATGTTTCTCCTATAGTGGAAGTAGCTGTGACTCTTAAAGGCAGGAATAAAATATGTTTGAGCAGTTTTCACACCTTCATGTCAATGCAGAAACGTGTTGCCTTTCTGGAAAGAGATCGCTAGCTCTGTATGTGCTGATGCCCTTCCCTAAAAAGGGATATGTACTCCAGCTCCAGGAGTGACTTCTTGAAGGACCATGTGTTTTTATACCAATGCTTTATCCTCTGGGTAAACAGGGCCTCTGGGCAAAGGTGCTGTGCATTTGCAGTGTTCATTTGCAAGCCCTTCAGATGAAGCTGTTTCATTTCTGTTGCACATATTTTTGCAGTGTGCTGAGGGAAGTGTCGCTGCCTGAAGATCCACACTTAATATTTTATCTTTTTCCTTCTGGAAATGCAGTGTTTCATCTGACCCCAGGTGGGGGCTGGATGATTTCTATTTCTTGGTGCACTCAGAATTTTAAAATCATTTTGAATGGATCTGTAGCAGAATAACGTGTTTTTAAGTTCAGCCAGGGAGCCAAAATGTATTTATTTGCACAGCTGTAATCACACTTCAAAGGAGACATGACTCCTCTTGCAGCCCCAGGTGCATGGAAGGGGATTCCAGCCCTCTGAGCTCTGCATCCATGGAAATGCAGCAACAACCACTGCCTTACTCTTTTGTTGATGGCTGCAGAATCCTGACCAACAGGTTGCATTTCCCAGTGGGAAATTTAAGGAATGGCTACACTGTTTTGGCAGCTGTGTTAGTGTGGCACCAACCTTCTCCTTACAAACTCAAGACAATGCTCTTCCCTGGTAAAAATCTAACAGGCATCAGGATGCAGCTGGATGAGGCTTTGTGGAGCTGAAGGCAAGACAGAGGCTGCACTAATGTACCTGCACAGGCTCTGAAACATCTGCCTCCAAACTCCTGTTTATAAATAAATAGAAACAGCCTTCATCCTATTAGCAGCTGTCTAAAAAATTGTGTGAAAATCAATGGGCTTTTTAAAAACAAAATTTTCCACAGGAAGGTACGTGTGTGGAAGTATTTTTTATGACAACAGGGTTTTTTTAGAAGTTATAAAACCTCCAGCAAAATTTGTTTTTCAAAACATTTTTCATTTCTGGTAGTCAAAATGTACTCTTGATGTTTGCATTAAAAATTTGAGGAACCTTCTTAAAATCCTTGTGAAGGTTTGAAAAAAACAACATCTGCTCTAAGCGCTTTCAGAACACAAATATTTTAAAAATCTGTTTATTTTTTTACTAGTAAAATAAGTTTTTATAATTTAACCAGCTTGTCCCTTTGGCTTCCTCATGCCTCCAGTCTGAGCCAGTGTCCCAAGGCATGTGGGCAGTAAACAGCCTCAGGAGAGCACTGCTCCTGTGGCAAGGTGGAACTTTCTTCTGCTTCATCTGGACCTGATCAACCTTATTTGAAAACAGAGTTCTCAAGTGCAGGCTGTGTTTTAGTGCTTATGCTTAGAGATTTGCTGGACATGAGTGCAGAAACAAGTGGGTTTTTAGGCATTTTTGTTCTTTGCAGTTCCGTCACAGTCTGTTCTGCCCAAGGGCTGTGATGGATGGCACCTGTTCTATCCCGTTTTTGTGTAAGGACTGTCTGTGTTCCTTTCGGATAGAAATGTGACAAGAAGGGGCTGGGAAAAACAAGGAAAGGGGACTGAGGCTGTGAAGGTTCAGATAATTTGGCAAAAAGCCATGGGATTTGATATCATTGGGGATTTTGGCGTGTCCAGTTTATCTGTGACTGAGTTTTAGTGGAGATGGGGGAGTTACTGGAAGGATTGCAGAGAGCACAGTGAGGCAGCTCTGAGGGGCCTGGGAACGTGGAAGAGAAAGTTTACCAAGCTAAGCCTGTTGTTTTTTGTTTTTTCTTCAATACTGAGTTCTGTATGTGATTTTAATGGGTATTTATTCCCAGCTCGCTTTTTAGAGTGGTTATTAAAAAAACAACCTCTTAAAAAATTATTAAAAATGATGTTTCCATTGGCAGAGGAACATTTTCACAAACAGGGTGTGTAATTACTTTGACTAGCAAGGGACCTGCCATTTCCTTCAGTCACTGACAGTGTTGCCTCTTTTTAATGACTGGGTGCAGAGATTTTGTTATTAAAGCTCCAGGGAGACTCCAGCTTTAGCTTGGAGACTTCTGGAGCACCTCATTCTGCAGCAAGGATGCATGACCCACTCTGTGGTCTGGGCAGATGTCCAGCTGGATGTATTGCTGGTTTGCTGGAAGGATCCAGGAAAGTTCTGTGGCTAAATTGTGCCTTGACTGGTGAATCCTGCTCAGCAGTGGTTTGAAATCTGCCCTACCTGAGCTTTTAGCATTGCCTGGGATCACCTGTCCCACTTAAATCCAGAGCAAGAGTGAAAGGTGCTCTTGCGTTGCAGCCTAATTGTGATCTTGTTTCTCTCTCTGTGATCAATGACCCTCAAAGAGCTCGAGCTGGTGACAATTCCTGTGAGAAATCCAATGCTGCTGTGTCCCATGGGAGCCAGAGGGAGTTGAACAACCAACCTGCCATGTCCTGCCTGCCTACATCTGTTTTTCCACTTTAGTTCCCAAAGAAAGAGAGGTGAAACCCCAACAAAGGGCTGAGGCTTCAGTTTTTGAGAATTAAGTGTCCATAGGTTTTCCTTTGAGGAAACAAATTATAATTTGGAAGCAGATGTTTAAAAGCTGTGTTTATCCTCACACCATCTTCTCTGCTCACACCCACGTGTTCTGTTGTGCCCATGATTGTGACGCTGCACTTTTGAGCACAACAGCAAACACCTTACCTAGAGCTGGCTTGTGACAGGGTGTGGCCTCAGAGAAGACCAAGGAGGACATCTACCAGCTAAAATCCCTGTCTGGAGCTGGTTGAGAGAACGGAAAGCCAGGACATCTGCTGTGCTGTTGAGCTCTGCTGCCTCCAATCTCCTGCTGCCACCCACATTCCATCCACGTGTCCCATCCACCTGCCCTGTCCTGATATGTGCTCTGTATGTCTAGACAGGAGTCAGAGCATCTGCCTGACAGCTCAATCAAAGTCATTCCCCTGGGTTGACTGGACACCCTGTAAAGGCTTGTTCTGGGACACATTACCTAGAGCTGTGTTGTAGCCTTCAGCCACAAACACTGTGTGTCCTGGAGTTAGCCTTGCATTTCCAAGTGTGTTGGCTACAACAGCCATGGAAATCTAAGCCAGGGACCTCTGTGCTACCCAGGCTGCAGGGGTGAGAGGTCCCCTTTTCTGACATGCCTGCCCAGATGGTTTTTCTACACTGGCTGCTCCTGCAATACATGCAATTCCCATCTCGAATGGCTGTTAATTAAATGGTAAGCTCAGTGCCCTCAGGCACTGGCTTCTGAGATAAGGAGGCAACAGGATCTCTGTTTATAGCCCTTAGCAACATGTGTTCTGTTTTGAGCAGCTCATCAACAGCATGATACTGGCAAATTAATGGGGTTTTAGGGAAAAGTGCATCTAGAAGGCTGGCACAGTGGCACTGTCACAGGGAAGGTTTAAATGTTAGTTGGGAATTACTTAACTGAGCAACACTAGAGAATGTCTGTTTGCCAGTGATTCCTTAGTTCAAAATGACAGGATTGCCCCAGAAGAGACTGAAAGCACCTGAGTCCAGGAAGGGACCCCCCTCCACATCAGCTGCAGCTGCTGCCAAACCGCAGAGGCAGATCCACTGCTCCTTTCCTCAGCAGCAATAGCAGCCTGAAGTGTCCCCTATGTCCCCTTCCTTTCCCTGCTTATTTCTGACCCAGTGCCTTGCACGTGCATTTGGTAAAATGGACCAGTGAACTGCTCCAGGCTATAAAATAATTCTAGAAGCAAAATCTAACCTGCTCTGTTCAGTAGTGCTGTGTCCTTGGAAGCCCTGGGATCAATTGGGCTGTCATAGCAGAGCGGGGTGATGGATGGGAGGCAGGCAGAGGTGGGAGCTGTTTAAGCTGGCATAGCTGCTGGGATAACATGTGCTGACTTCACCAACCACCCCAAATCCTGCTCGCAGCGATGAATGCCTGTGGTCTGGACAGCCAGACACTGCAGTACTTGCTTAATCCTTTGTCCATAAATTAGCCATCCTCTGGCTTGCCTGATGCACAGGGTTCAAACCAGTGCAGCTCCCAGGGGCACAGCTCACAGGGCGGCAGTGGTGTTTGGCCCTACCCAAGAAATCAGGTTACAGCACACTTGGAAGATGAGCTGAGCTGGTCAGGCCTTCTCAAGATCAGTCAAACCCAGCACACCATCCTTTTCCTGGTGTGTTTTTTCCTGGCTAGTAGCTAAAATGTTGGTGAGGGGATGAAGTGGTCCCATTTAAAAGTTGTCTAATTCTTTGCAAACTCAGGATCCTGCACCCAAACCCTCTCTGTTTCCAAGTTGCTGCTTAAAGCACTGAGGAAGAACTGTGTCTATTCTCAGCTCACTTCTCCTGGCCTGATGGTTACAGCATACTGGAAACAGGGAATGAGAGCACCACCTTCCCAAAAACCTGGGTGCTGGGGCAGAGCAGGATTTGCAGCTTTGTCCCCAAAGCCATGAGCTGAATAACCTTTGTGATTGCTACAAAGCACTGAACTGCTAGAAAAAGAAAGGAAGAATAAAGCTGCTTCTTTCCCTTCCAAAAGGAAGGCTTTTGGGCTGGGAGTCACAAGTGGAAGGAATTGCTCTCAGTTTATGGTTAGGTGCCCAGGTTGTGAGAAGATTGGATTTAAGGACTACTCTGGTGCAGTTTCCAAAACGAAGCAATTCCTGTTGTGTGGCAGTAAATCTGTCCATACACTTTACAGAGCATCTGACTTAGCTGCTTGAGCTTCAGTAGGTGAAATTGCACTCCAGCTCTGCACTCTGAGTTAGTGAAGGGTGGTTATATTCCCAGGTACATGCTATTAATTATAGAAGATACCAACCTTCAGTTCTGCTCAGCACTGTGTGCCACTGATCCTCCTGTTCCAGAAAGGCCCCTTTGACCCAGAAGCTTTTTTACACCTTCTTGAAATGTGCTGTTGAACCACTTTATGAGAATCATACCTGGCTTGTAGCAAACAGAGGGGACCTTACTTATGGCCTGGGAGGAAAAATGAGAGGCAATCCAAGGGCTTTGGCATGAAAAAGGGTTCTAATGACTTCACATACACAGCATCAATCCTGAACTCCAGTGGCAAACAGGAGCAACCAATGAGGAGAAAGACTAAAAGCTGGATTTTACTCCTGCACCCAGTCCCAGCAGGGACAGCTCTGAACTGTCTTTTTTTAATCATTATGTGTTATTGTTTTATGCAGCATTCAAAATATCCCAGCTACTAGACCAGTCTTTTTCAATGTTGGTTTTATGTCAAACAAAACATTAAAATGCTGGTTTGCTTTGCAGTTTCTTAAACAGGCAAGTGGATTGTAGAAAGTAGCTCTGTCTGGGGCCTGTTGGCTCTGAGGCTCCTTGAAGATGCTTTAAATAAACAACACTTGCTGGTAGCTCATTATCTAGTCAAACAAGGAGATTTTATGGTCTGAGGCTGTAGAAAGGAAGGAATCAACTAATCTAAATAACAGTCAATGGATGAAGGAAGAAGTAATGATTTCTATGTTCATGCTTGTCAGAAAATGAAGTAGGGACTTGCAGAGTATCTGTAAAATCTTTAGCACAGGAATAAGTGGAACCATCACATGGAGCAGTGGGATTACCCATTTACTGAAAAGTTAAATTCTGCTTAAGTGTTTCACTGGAAAAGGACCAGCCTATGAGTTTCTTGAAAACCTAATTGCCTTACTTCATAAATATTTAATAACAGCATCCCTATCTTAGGCCTACTTACACATCCAGAATACCTTAAAGTGAGGGCTGGAATAAGACTTAAAGAAACCAAATAAATGCACAAAAGAGCAGACAGAGCCAAATTCCTGCTTGGCAAAGTTCCTCCAGAGTTAGAGCACTTGGCAGACAATATTTAATAAAGCACTTGCATCCACACTTAAAACTTTACACTGTTAGTGTTCCCTGCCTCTCCCTCCCTATTGTTTTCCTTCAGATGCTGATGAAATTACAGAGAGATGACCACTATAGCTGTGGAGGTCCTTGTGTCAGTTGAAACCAGAGGTGTTGAGTAGTGTTGTTTTGGATGGGCTGGTCCTTTGCTGTGCAAAGATGATTCCCTGTCTTAACTCCGAAGGACAGCAAGGGATGGAGGTAAGACAGGGAATCTTTTCTCCTTTAAAAAAAATCAGCATTTGCTTTTTCTTTTTCACTAGAAACTACGAGATTGACTAAACAAAATTTTTTTGAGGTAATGTTTTTCACAGGATAAAGGGGATACTGTTTTCTTTGGAACTTAAGTGTTAGAGAGGGGGATGCTTGGGATTGTGAGTGGGATCAGTGGTGTATTAACATGCATTAATTTTTTGCCCCATCTTCTGTTGCCAGAGCTACTGCCTGTGCCTGTCCCCAAGGAACAGCACTGGGTACCCCCTCCTATTTCCTTCAGGGCCTGTGTTTCGTGGGGAAATCCCTTCAGCCAAGAGCAGAACACTCCTAACTCCACTTTACATGCTGAGAAATTTAACTGCTGTCTGTAGAGTGCTTTGCATGCCCATCAAATGTTGTTTCTAGCTCTGCTGAGAGGCTGAGCAGCTGAGAGATGGCAGGGAAATGGTCAGCCAGCAGCTGGGAAGCCTCACTGGGGATGGGGAGCCTCCACTCAAAGGATGGCAACAGGCCACTTACCTTGTCCTCAAAACTGAAACTCTTTACAGATGTCCATAAAGGAAATTGGTTTGGGCTGCTTTATCCTGTGTAGCTAAACAGGGATAGGAAGCTGTGTTTTCTTATTTGAAATTGTTCTGCCAGGGAATAGCTTGTTGACCAAACAGTTATTGTGGTGTAACACAGGGGTAGCAGCTGTTGGTGTCCCTTAAAAAGCTGGGACTGCAATTTGGCAGTGAGGTTGTTTCCAGGTTTAAGGTGGGTTTTTTGCCCCTGAGGTGGGAACAGCCAACAAATCAGGGTGTGGTGAAGCACAGGTCCTGTGTGGGAAAGGCAGGCAGGCTGGTCTGTGATAACCAGGGGTCAGAGTCCTGTTTTCCTTGGACAAAGTGCCTGCCCTGGGCTGGCTTAGGGATAGGGTGATGTGCTGAGTAACAGGACCCTGGGTGGCTGCCCAGCTCATGTACAAAACTGGCAGTGACAGCAAAATTTCAAGAGGTGTCTTAAAACACAAAAAACTTAAGGGAATGCAAGTTTCCAAGCCTGGCCACCTGAATTTGAGCACTGTTTTTACAATTACCCACAGATGGATGTGAATTCTTTTGTTACCTTAATGCAGCCCTTTGCTATTCACTCCTGTTCATCAGGTTTGGAAAAAAAAACACTTCAACCATGGAGCCCCTGAGGCAGGTATTCTCCTGGAAAACTCACAGACTTTCCTGTAGTCTATAGGTGCGTGTTCTTCCCCTCTTGGCTTGTTTTAAGCTCTGCAATATTCAGGAGCTGTACTTTGAGATAGACCTGCACTGTGCCTAGCACACCAGACTTGATTTTGGTAAGGGATAAATCAGAAGGAAAAACAGGGAGGGCAAGAAATAACAGAGTAGAGCTCATAAATATTTGGGTTTAAAGCATTATGGGTGCTCAGAACTGAGGTATTCAATTTATCCCAATGAAAGAAAACGGATGTTGTACTACTCTTTCCAAGTATCTTGCCCTCTTCTCCATCCCTCACATTTGTACTTCATTCCTCTCGTCCCCTCATCTCTGAGTGATAGGGAAGCTTTCTTTTTGATTTTTCAGATGGGAGAAATATAAAGCATCTAAAGACTTGCACAGGGTCAGCTCAAGGACTCTGTCTGAGCCACCCTTTGCTGTGTTATTTATCAAAACAGGTCTTGAGCTTGTGCCCATATTTCATATTTTGTTTTTTTTTAAATCCAGTGGTTGCATCTGGCTTTTTTTGAACTCAGAGTCATCCATGGGTAATAAAAATGCTTCCCTGTGTCTCTAGCTTGTAACGAAAGGTAACACACATTCCTCTTTCTGTATGTAACACCTCTCTCTCGTTTTTCCCTAGGCTGCAAAGTCCCTTCCCCAGGCTGCTCACCCTGATGTGGCTGGATCAGTGTATCCCTCCTCACCTGCCTGGGTGTTTTTGCCCCTCCTGGACATGCTGTAGCCTGTGTCCAGCACCAAAACTGACCCCTGAAGACAGAGGCTCTCTTAAAGTGCTCATCTTCCCCCTGCAGCTGCCCTGGTAGCAGTAAATGCGGTTTCTGACCACAGCAAGCTGTCCAAAAGAAATAGCTTTTATGTGAAATGCCCAGCAGAAATTCCAGTTTGGACGTCGGCTGCGTGGGGAGGGGTGAGAATCACGGAGATGGTTCTGCAGGGGGCTCACCAGAGCAGGTGCTTGATCTCTCTTCATCCCCAGCAAATTGCCTGGGTTTAGCCCGGCCACCCCCTTCCCCTCCCTGTTGCCCTCGAGCGCTGCTCTGTGATGGGTGTGGATTTATTGGAAATACATCCAGCCAAACCTTCGGAGATGTTTTTCCAGGGGCTGGGAGTGGTGCCCTACCTGCTCCACCCTGAAAGCATCTCATGGCAGGCTGGGTGCAGCAGGGCAGAGCTGCTGAGGGAAGATGACCCTGAGGTCTGACAGCCTTGACAGCAAAGAACGTGTCTGAGGTTGTGCAGCTCCTTTTTCTTTATAACCTGTAAGAGGGGTCTGAGAAGTGCAGGGAGAGGTAGCAATGGGAGTTTTTCTCTGATTTCTTTTAGTAAGAACTAGGAGCAGTTTGACTGAAGAAATTTTGCTTGGATTTCTCCTGAAAAATCTGCAAAGGGAGGACTGGTGGAGGTTTTGTCAGTGGAGGAACTGTGTAAATAAAGCTGCTGAGACAAAAGAGAAAGCTTTTAACCCAAGCCATTCATGCTGTGGGCAGATCCACACTGCCTTTGGAAGGCTGTCATATGAATCCCACTCTGGAGGTCTCCAGTACCAGGAAAGGAGAACCACCTGAGCTGAGGAGACACTTTTCTGCTTCTTGCACTCCTCTCAGTCAGGGACAGCACAGGACCTTGTCACTGGGTTTATTGGCAGAGAAAAGTTGTTTGCAGCCACAGACTGACCCTGCTCAGGGCTGTTGATGCCCATGTCCTCCTGGGAGCCCTCCAGCAGTGCCTGCTGTGACACATGTGGGCACACTGGTAGATACTAGTGCTGGCTGGCAATAAACCTTGGGATGGAGGGGTGCTGGTAGTGAGGAAAAGCAAAATGCCAGGTTTGCTGGATGAAGCAGGAGTAAGAAATCCAACGAGCCAAACCTTGTGCTGCCCTCCAGCCCAAAATGCCTGTGCCTCATCCCATGTTTTTCCTTTGAGAGTTGTTTTCATATTCCTTTGCTTAAGGGCAAATCTTGGTGCTCTACCAGCTGCACTCCTGCTGGAGAGATATTCATTGTCCCTTTCCCCATCATTCTTCTTTGCCCTTGGTTCCCCCTTCCCCAGGAGGGGATGGAAGCACAGGGCTCAGCACTGTGCATCCCTCTGCCAGGAGTTTTGCTTCATTTGCAGAATCCTTTATTAAAGAGAGGAGGTGTTTTCCAGGCTGGAGGTGGCTCTAAGGTTTGCTTGTCTCAGGCTTTCTAGTGACTCATCTGTCTGCAACTGATAGGATGTTGTCTGATCTAATTTTTTAGAGTGCAGACAGCATTATGTGTTGAGATATTGAATGGCTGATTTCTGTTTTGACTGTTGTCATGTTGGCTTGCAAAGCAAAGGTATGTGTCACTTCTTGGGGTTAACCATTCTCATTCAGTGATTTTATTAATAGCTTCTATGCTCATGACTGAAAAAAAAAAAAAAAAAAAGGCAACTTGTTGAAATTGGAAAGAGTAGGAGGGAACTTCTCATTTTTTCCGGTCTGCTGTGAATTTCAAAGGCTTTTCCCAGAAAGAGAGAACCTCAAGGAGGCTGAGTTTCCTTCTTCCTGAATGGAGCCTTGGCTAATTGCAGCAGATTTGACTCTGGCTGTGTTATGCTACAGCATATACTGAGACTTATGAATGAAATCTGTTACACATTAACATGTTAAATATACACCCACGGTGTCTGGAGCTGTGTGGTAGTAGCTTCAAGGCTGAGAATTTAGAATAAAAAAAAATAAGCCAGTAGATCATCTTTAGGTTCATGAAAAGATAAAGGTAACATACAAATTAAAGCACAAAAGAAATCAATTTAAAAGGATGGTCTGAGACAATTTGAATTTATTTCTCCTGCCAGGGATGACTAACTCTAACCCCAGAAGTAGATGATAACAAACAAGCCATTTCTTTTATGGATATCTGCTTCTTTTGGTTTAACTGTACTTACATGCCTTGACCCTTCTGTGATTCCTCAGCTTTCCAAATAAGACGAACCTGTTAAGTAACTTGGGTGGCATTTTACAAAAAGCTCCACAGGTTCACGAATTGTGCAGCTTCCAGATGAATGTTTTATCAAGCCTTTCAAGGGCAGCCACATCTCGTGTCCTTTATTGCTGATTTGGGGCGTTTCCCACCCAGCAGAGAATCTCTTCAGAAGTGATGAGCTTGGATGGGAGAAGATTTGAACAGGACTATCTTTTATTGCCTGGGTAACCCCAAAGTTACAGCTGGAGGTGAAGAGGCTGGGAGAGGGATTAAAACATCAGGTTTTCTGCACCATTCCTGGTCCTGATCCAGCCCGGTGTGAGCTTGCTGCAAATGACACCTGTAATCCTTGATCTCTAAGTGCCTCACCAGGATATTAATAATTCCGTGTGTCGAGGGACAGAGGAGATGAATTAATTGAGGTGCTCAGGTTGATTATTAACAAAGCTTTGGGAACAGGAGGATGGGACTGCCTGAGCTATTGGAGGGTAAACAAAGCATAGGGAAACAGGGAAACAGCTGAAATGTTGGAGGAACCCCCTGCAGATCCTCGTGGTTCTAGTGAGATTGGTGTTTCCTCTGTGCTTCCTCAAAACACAACCCTGAGACTGAAGTAACAGAAGAAAGCAGAGTCCAGCTCTGGAAGAATTAGGCAAAGAGGTGGAGGGCCCAGGTTATCCCTCTGGAATTTTTATCGACTCCAGCTGCTTTTCTCCAGGCTGATTCACTTCTGTCTCTAAGGAAACACGGGGAAGAAATGACATTTCAAGCATTCTGGAGGGACTCGAAGTGTGCCTTCAGGGCACTGGGTGTATAAAAGGAAGAATGTGAGATCAATTACCTGTGCTGTTTAGGTTGGCTTTTCCCTCCCCTTCCTTTGCTGACCTGCAACAGAACTTCCACTGAGGTGATTCATCCCCGCAGATTCTCTTGGTTACTATGGAATACTTTGCAAACAGCCCACACGTGTGACATAACCAAGTCACGTGTATGTGCCTTGAGAATGTTACCTAGAAGTTGGTCATTGGCTTCTGTGAAGGTTTCTTAATTGTGTTTTCATTCATATTGGTGAATTTGCAGTAATTAAGAGGATAAACATTTACAAGTTCCAGAGAGTGTGTTCTGTGCAGTGATTCGTGATGGCACTGAAGAGTGACACAATGGCTTGGGCTGGAAGGGACCTTTAAAGGTCATCTAGTCCAAACCCCCTGCAACGAGCAGGGGAGCAGGAGGAAGATAAACCCATCCAATCAAGGTCATTGAATATATAGATTAGAAAAGGGATTTTCTCCATGGGACTTTTAAAATGCATTTCAGTCAAGTGCTGTTGACAGGTACAATGAAAGCGTGTGGTTTCTTCACAGACACCACNCGAGCAGGGGAGCAGGAGGAAGATAAACCCATCCAATCAAGGTCATTGAATATATAGATTAGAAAAGAGATTTTCTCCATGGGACTTTTAAAATGCATTTCAGTTCTCCATCCATTTCAGTGTGAGGGCGGGTTATTCAGCCGTGTGTTCTGTGCAGTGATTCGTGATGGCACTGAAGAGTGACACAATGGCTTGGGCTGGAAGGGACCTTTAAAGGTCATCTAGTCCAAACCCCCTGCAACGAGCAGGGGAGCAGGAGGAAGATAAACCCATCCAATCAAGGTCATTGAATATATAGATTAGAAAAGAGATTTTCTCCATGGGACTTTTAAAATGCATTTCAGTCAAGTGCTGTTGACAGGTACAATGAAAGCGTGTGGTTTCTTCACAGACACCACTGCTAACTATATATATTTTAACAGTATCAAAGACCAGAAGTTCTGACAAATCAGTGTTGCTCTTTTCAACAGTGGTTTTGGTCTGTAGAAGCTACAGCTTTAGCTGTGTTTTTCTTGACTGGCTGAAAGTTCTCAAGTTTCACCCAACTGAATTTACACACCCTCAGAGATGAGTACCCGTATTTTGGATATGATGTCTGTGCTGTTCTGTGACAGAAGGCTCCAGATCCACAAAGCACTTAAGAACAACTTTAGGGTTTATTGTTAAACAGCACGTACTAAGTCACACAAAGGAATGATCAGTACCCAGAACAGGGCTCTCAAGTTCTTGACTCAATGTATTCACCAGATTAGTTAGTCCCAAAAACATCCTTAGTCTATACAGCCTTTGTAGTCTTGTAGCCAAATATATGTGATTTTCCAAGTCAAAGGAAAATCTACTTAAGGAATTACGGCAAAGCAAAACTCAGCTTGTTCTCCCAGGGCTGCTGTGTCTCCCCACAAGAAAACAGGGCTGGTGTGATGGGGTATTAAGTGAACAAAGCTGTACCTGGGCAAAAGGAAGGTCAAAGGGAGCTCTGTGAAAGGCTTTGCAGGCACACACAGCCCTGTAACTGCTGTGGGCTCACCCCTGGAGGGGGGAGATTTGGAGCAGTGGGTGGAAAGAGGAGTTGTTTGTCTGTACATTGAGCTCCTGTTAATGGTTACCTGAAAGCAAACTCACACCTGCTCAATGGGACATTGTCCTGTCACCCACTTGCAGTGGAGAGCAGGTGACCTTCTATGCTTGGGCAGTGGAGGCAGCTGCAAACCCCTTCGGAATTTCTCAGCTCCTACCATGTTGACTGAATCCTCTAGGAGGCCCGTAGACTAAGGGAATTTTTATCTTCTGAAACTGATTTTCCACACTTGCAGAGGTCCCTGGACCTGCACAGTACATGGATCTGCTTAGGCTGAAAAGTCATCATACAGCACCCAAACTGGGTCAGTAGGAGGGAGCAGGTGGATAAAGCCCCTGCTGTTGCTCACATGTGCCCAGCCCAGGGGCTACTGCTTTGCAAACCACAGGTCCAGTCATGGCCCACAACCTTCACACCTTTGGCCAACAGCACTGGGGAGCTACATCTAATCCCTGCCTGGCCCAGCACCCCACACTGCCTTTTCATGACAGATTTTCTTACATGAAAGCAGAAGAAAAACCCCATACAGAAAATAGCCTTGGTTAAGCAACTATGTAAATTTATGGAAAGCTCTATGAACTCCTGAGAAATGTCTACCAAGGCCCATAAATGTGCTGGCTTTCAGTTTTAATTACCCTGTGTGCTGCTTTGCTGCTGTGTCCTTCCAACACATGCAAAGGAAATACATCAGAGCTAGATGTAGCAGCTGCTCGTGTGCCTTTAAAAGTCGTGCTTTTGGAAATATATATATTTAAAGATTCTGAGCAGTCTGGCCTGCTTTGGTAGCTGGCTTTCATTTATTTAGTAGGATCCTATAATTCCTTCAGATCAGATCTGAGACCAAGCGAAGTGTGAGCACTTCTGTAGATGTGAATTTGTGAAGAAAATTGCAGAGCTACTAATTTCTGATTAATCCTGACTCCTGCTTGAATTCGAGCTCTTTATAGCTGGATAGGAAGCAAAGCTGGTTCACCATAAACCCCAAAAGAAATCTAAAAACTTTTATTTTTAAGAAACTGTGTATTTTAGAGTCTCATTTAATTTCCTTTTTCTTTCTTTTTTCCTCTTTGGTTTGTATCTTTGAGAAATATCTACTTTTCTGTTTTTATTGCACTTTCTCACAACTTCCCCTCTGGAGATTTAAGAATCTGAGATGTTTATAAGCTCAAATACTCGGATTTTATTGGTCCTCCAAGGGCTCCATGTATGGCTCAACCTTACAGCCAGCTGATGGTTCTTCTCCATGGTTTAAACAAGGCTGTTAAAGAAATGAAACCTCTGAGGACAAAATCCCCCAAAGGTCATTTATCAGACATTTGGCAGACTGAGTAGCAGCTCTGATAATGCTTCTGATGGGATGAATGAAAGATCTGTAATCCTTTTCTATGGTGAATGTGGGTAAATCTGGATCTATTCCTCCTAGCAACCAATAATTTGACATAAATTACACAGCAACTGCTTAGCAGGGCTTGGAGGGTGGTGTTGGTTTTGGTTGGGGTTTTTTTTGCCCTCAAGATGAACTTCATTTGCAGCAGGGCTGCCAAATCCATTTCATTGTAAAGAAATTTGCTTTCTCAACTAGATACCCCCAGGGATGGAGATTGTGTGGAAACTAAGCCAAATCCTATTGCTTGGCTATCTGTGTGGGTTGGATGTACCTTAGCAAACAGTAACACTATCGTTCCCTGCATCTTATATTTGCTAAGCCCTTTATTTACTGGCTCCAGGCTGCATTCCTGGAAGCCTGACAAGCTGTTAGAATACGTGGAGAGCTGTGGGGAGGCTCCCACCTTAATACTGTGGAGCAACTTGGCTTTTTGCAAGGATCTGTCCCAGAACCCCTTGGGAATTTCTGTTTGTGGGGGAATTCCATCTGCTGTTCCCCCTCCCAGCCCTCCTGGGTGGGCTCTTGAGCCCCCACATGCCTCTTGTGATCTGGTCCTTAGGCCTTGCTGGCTCACTCTGCTGGAAATCACAGCCTATCCCTAAGGAAATACCAGAGCAACAGGAAAACGTGTTGAAGTTGTAGTGCTGGACAATTTTGACCTTCTTTCTAGGGACACCCTTGTGGACTAAAACTTTTTTCACAACAACAATTAAAAATGCTGTTTCACTTGCAGGGTGGGAGGATGGTTTTCCTGCTGGGTTTGAACCCATGGGATCCAAACTCCAAGGAGTCTGTAGGTGCCACTCTGATATAAATAAAGCCTTTGCTCTCTTGAGTGCTGCTTGTCCCTGTGCTTTGGCTTTAGATTGCAGCAGTAGGGTATGTAATGATCTTCCTGCCTTTGAAAATCCTCCCTCTCCAGCCTCTCCACTATGGCTATCAACTCCCAACCTAACCACAGCAGAAAGGGTAAGCATAACGCTCAAAATCCCCAAAAACACAGTCCAAAAGGGGAAAAATATGTTCTCTCATCCAATCAGAGCGTGGACTAAACCATGAGTCATGTCTGATGTATTTTAAAATATATGGCCTATTCCTGTAATGTAAAACATGGCTACAGCTCACTGTTCTGATACAGTGGAAATTCCATATTTATTCCTCATGAAGCCTATCTGTTATGTTATCCAATTGAGTTACTTAGAAACAGCAGTCGCTCCAGTGTTTTAACAGGGGACTGTAACCCAACTTTCCTTTGTGAATTCAGTGTAGGCTTGTCTTGACAATCCATGAAGATGATGTAACCAGCAAACAGCCCATTAATCTCATCCGAAGGTTTAAATTCCAGGGTGCAATAAATCAAGTTTAAATGAGTTTCCACTGAACAAAAGTAAAGGGGCTTTATGAAAAACCTTCATTTTCAGTGGTGGTTTCTTTCACTGTATGTTATTATATAATTCTTCAAGCAGCAGCTACTTCTGCTAAAGGGGGAGGGCACTGATTAATTTCTTTTTGCTCCTGTATCCTTATAAAATATTTCATTTGACATGAAGAAAATGCTGGAACACAAAAAAAGGGGGGAGGGGTGAAATCAGTGTCATACACTTACGGGAAAATATGCAGAATTTATTTCTTTATGGCCTATGGACAAGGCTGATTCTATCTTGAAGCAATGCAGAATTACCAGAATCAGCTGGAGATGTCTGAATGCTCAGTTGGGTATGAGTCTGTAAGCTCATTTTCATGCTCTGGCACCTCTAAAGCACTAGAAACACAGAACTAGTTGAGCTTGGAGGCTGTTTTTTAAAGCAGTCTCCAGCATTGGGTCTTGCCCTGTTCTTTAGCAGGTGAGATTTGCCAGTGCTGTGAGTACATGAAAAGGATATCGAGGGGTGTGAGAGTGTAGCTGTGTTGGATATAGGTGCTGAGGAATGTAACATGTACAAATGCTTATGTCAGACTATGTAAATGCATAGTCACACTAAACAAGCTCTTGTAGTTAAGGCTGGCCCTCATTTGGTGACCCTACAGAAGGTTTTGGCTGTGTCTCCCTGTGTCTACACATGTGTCTGTGTTCCCCCAGGTGGCTGTGACACAGCTCTGCACAGGCAGCTGTCAGCTAGAACAGGAGGAGAGGTCTGAAAAGCTGGGGCTCTGCACAAAAACAGTGCTTTTAGCAACATTTCCTTACAACGACTCCATACCTGCCAGCTCCTGCCTGCTGTAGGATGCGGAGGCTCTAGGATTACTAATGCCTGCACCAGACCTGTCAGCTCTGCAAAGCCTCCACTCAAAGTCACACCAGCCACTCCAGGCTGTGCAAAAGAAACAGGAGGCCCTGTGAGGGGAGGAAAAAAGTGCATTTATGTCCTTGATGTGCTGCCTTTGAGATTTATTTTTTTAATGTGACACTTGTAAGCAGAAATGGTGTGGGAGCAGGGCTTGGCTCCCTGACCCAGCACTTCCTGAGGATGGCTGGAGCAGGTCTCTTGGCTGCAGTAGGCCCTGAATTCTTAAGGCATTTTTAGAAATCCCCCAAACTGTGTTCCAAGGCCAGAGCCACATCTGAGTGTTTCAGTTCCTTTTTCTTATGAAGTCCATTCTCCGAATGGTGACCGGGGGCAGGATGGGGAGAGGAGAATTCAGTGAAGCCAAGCAGGGTCATTTGGTCTGGAAATAACACAGTTCTCCTGCTAGTGTGCCACTGGATGGGTGGCAAAGGGCTGGAGCAATAGCCTTTTTCCCCAGGTCAGCTACAGCTGGAGCAGCACCCAGTGAAAGGGGAAGGAAACTCTCCTGCGTAAGTGGCTTGTCTGGGATGTACAAAGTAACTTGGTGACCTTTCAATGCCTTAGTTTTCTTGTGTAAAATGCAGACAGTGTTGTTTTCTCACCTTGCAGAGCTGAGAGGGGAATAAATCAGCAATTTGAGAGATGCCCAGGCATCACCACCACCCAGGGAAGTGTTTTTGGAACAGCTGCCCAGCCCAGGAGTCCTGTTGTAGGACATGGCTCTGCCATGCCTGGCACAGGGATGCTCCTGGCCTCAGGGAGGGCCTGGCTTAGCCAGGAACACACAGGGATTGAGGGCAGCTGCCCCTGTTATTCGGTCACATCTCTCTTGCACAGCACTGTGGGGATCTGTGGGCACAGCTATGACTGAGGGCTCCCCTTACCCGTGTTATCACTGATTTCCATCAGCCGTTTTGTATTTCCACAGATAACTTTATACCTACTTGGCTTCTCGTGTAAAACACAAATACATAGGAATAAAAAGTAGGAAAATCCATCAATTTTCCTTCTGAATATGTAATGCCTGGAAGCATAGTGGGTGTGAGAGGGTAGGGCAATGTCTCTCTAGGTGTCATGATTAAACTGTGCTCAGGGAGGGGAGGCCTCCAGGAGGGGAGGCTGATCTGCCCAGCAGCCCCTGGATGTCTCCCTACCCTGCCAGATCCCCAGGAAGGTTTAGTTCTCATGGCAGGGCCAGGTGAGCTGCAGAACCTGCATGTTCTGCTGTCAGCAGTGGAGCTGCCAAGGCTCCCTCCTCAAACACAGAGCTCTGCTTCCCATCATCATGTGTAGGATTATCCACCCCAGTGCTCACCAGAGACTGCAGGAGCTGGGCTCTTCCCTGCTTCCCACTCTCCAGGATCTCTGTGGAGACCTGTGTGGACCCCGGTGAAGTAACAGGAAACACCTCTGACAGTGCTCAGGCGTTTATGACCAAGGAAAACCAAACCTGAGGCTAATAACTGTCTTGGGTCACTTCCCACTGGATACAGCAAATAGAGGGCATTTTCCTTTCTGTCAGGTTGCCACAAGCTGAGCAGGCTCTGATTATAGGGGGAAAAACCATAAACCAGCCAAGCTCGAACTTGTACACAGAAGTCTTCCTCTTCAGAAAATCCAGGTGAAATCAGTAGTTTGTCACCAGTTTAGCAGGAATCTGAGTCTGAATAATCTTTGAATTTTGCAGAGGGATGAGGAATCATGTTATCATGTTCTTTCTGCACTCATGAGATTAAATACACTTTTAAAGGAGACATTGGAGTCTCCTCTGGCGATATTCAAGAGCTGCTTGGACACAATCTTGAGTAATGTGCTCCTGGGGAACCTACTTGAGCGGGGACACTGGACTAGATGACCTCCCTTCCAGCACTGCCTATTCTGTGAAGTGCCATTTTGTTGGAAATTGTGACAACATCAAATTCCTTTGCTGAGTAAAAAGGCTGTGTAAGTACAACCATTTCCATCACGGTTCCTGTTCCTCCCTCAGTTCAAGAACACATTCTTGAAAGATACAGCCCAAGTCAGCCTATTGAGCCTGTTGGTGGTGGCTTAGGGAGGAAAGAAAGGTATTTCCCACCCACAGAGAAGTTACATCAGAGTCTCACTGTCCTGGTGATGGAAGAGGGGAAGCTGTACAAGCAAATGGGCCTTTCTGGCCTTAGGAAATTACTTGAATCCATGAATTTCCTTTGGCTTGAGCAAAGCTCTTGCTGAGCTGAGGAAGAGCTGAAGCACCCAAAAGTTGGCTGCAGTGCATTTTACAGTAAGTAGATGCAGTAAGAAATAGCATGAAAGAGAAATTATTTCCTGATTAAATATGACCTAGGCTTGGAGAGCTCTACAGCATGGGAGTGGTTCAGCTGGCCAGCAGGTCAGATTTGCTGTCTACCTTAGCCAGGTGATCTCTTTCATTAAAACCACGTCAGTGAGCTTCTACTCCCTTCCAAAGAGTATTTTTAGACAGCTTGAGAAACGATAGGTGTGCTAGTGGGGGTTCTCTTAAGCTGACTAAAGGCATGTGAGAACATGCACCTTTCTTAACAAAATGGATAGTGACAGCAGAGGAATTCTCTTAGGAAGTCTAGATTTCCACAAGAAGACATTATCCTCCTTTTTCTAGCTTTAGGACAACTGCTTGTTGTCACTCCTTTGCCACTGCTGGCACTGTTGCTTTTTCCTTTCCTGGCATAGTGTTTTCCAATAGTAAGCACCCAGGATAGGCCAACAGAGTGAAAATCATTGTCTTTGCTTTTGCACAGAGTCCTTATCAAGGCTGGGAACTTAACATCTGTTAAGATGCCTTCATATCCAATTTCCACTTTCCTCCCTCTTAAACCCTTCCCTGCTTTATTCCTTATTACTTATATGTGAATATTCCACACTGCCCATCTCATAGTGCTGGATACCCAGCTCATGTTCTCTCTCAGGCACTGTGCAGACCAGACACAGTTTCTGACCTTGACCCCTTTATGCTGCATTCCTGAATTTAGAACTAGAAATTGCTTCTTTTGTGCTTCTCTGAAAGCCAGAGCCTTCCCTAGCTATGTGCAGATGAAGCATCTTCTTCCATCCCAACTCTTGCAGCAAGAGGACAAACAGGGAATCATGGCATATGTAAGTGGTCTTGCAGCATCAGCAGAGCAATGGCCTTGAGTCAGCCTCAAATCATGAATACCCAGCAGTACAGTCTGGCTAAAGAGGCCTCACTTACGGGCCTCTGAGTGGGAGGAATTTTCACAGCCTTGGGTAAATATCCAGACTCTTAGAAGCCCCACATCTGACCTCAAAACCATGTCCTGGAACAAAGGTTGGAAATGTGTTTGAAATGTACAATCAGGGAAAACATCAGTTTCAGGTAAAGAAGAAGAATAAAGGTGCTTAACTTGTTCACTTGAACATAATGATGAAGTTCAGGGCATGTAGAGAAAAATGTGTCAGCTTTTTAATCTCAGCTTCAGGCTTCTGAAGGGATTTTATTCCTCTTGAGGACCTTTTCTGACTGCTCTTAGGCTTCTGGGACCCTTGGGCCATTGCATCCTTGCATTGAACAGAAAAGAACTACAAGGGAGTGCAATGAACAAATGCAGATTCCTTCACACTCTGAATATGTGAATACTTATATCTCAATTGGGTCTTTGATGAAGGAAGGAATTTTATTAAACTGTAGTGGAAAGAACCTTTCTTCGAGAAAGGACAGATCTGTGTCTGAGCTCCCTGCAAGGTTTTAGGTGGAGGAGATTGTGCTTTTGGTCTTGCACAGTGTTTCAAGCAAGGTTGGATGCAGAGCTCTTGCTGCACCAGAACCTGCTGGTGCACATTGCTGGGACAGGCAAAGGCTCTGGACAAAATCAGAAGTGGTAGAAATGGTGGGTTTGTTCTTTTCTCCTACGTGGGACTCCAGGTGAGGGTTCCCACCTTGTCATGTCTCAGCAGAGCTGCTGCAAAGCCCCAGGTCCTTGAAGGGGAGGCTGGTGGTGGGATATGAGGTCTTTGGCATGTCCTAATCCTGGTAAACTGTCTGGGGCACTGTCTGTCTTCCTCCAACGAGAAAAATCCACGTATGTCTGGCATAGTGGAAAATTACAGAGGGTAAACAAAAAATGTCAAGAGGGACAGAAACCTCTTCTGATGTATGGCCAGGAAACCTCAAGGTTTGCAGGAAGCTGTGCTGGTGATTCAGGGCGTGGTATTCTTCCCCTTGAGTCAGCCCTGAATCCACGCCTGGCTATGACCACATCTGAAATATGGCTCCTCTGACAGCACAGTGCCCATGAACACTGTGCTGCAGGGCTGGCTTGTCGCTGGATTTTTCTTGGAAAACTCCCATCCAGGAGGACTTCAGCCTTGACCAACATAGCTGATGAAAGCTGGCAGAATCACAGCAAGGGCTTTGTAGCTTTGCTTGAGCAAGCAGAGGAGTTCAGAGGTATTAGGTCAGATCCTCTGTTAGTAGAACTCTGTGTGACTCTGGCTGAATTGACACTGCAAACATTTGGTTGGACACCAGCAGTGCCACAGCTCTGCCGACGGAATGGGAGGAGAGGAGCAGACCTGCTGCCTTGCAATAGGTGCAAAAAGGTTGCTATTCCTTCTAGAACCACGTAAAAGCATCATGAACAGCAAGAACACTGATAACAGTCACTGCTAGAGCACTGTATCCTGCTGAGGCTGAAACACTTTGCTTTGTGCAAAGGGAAGTTCACTGGCAGTGGATCACAATCCTTACCAGAGCCAGTGGTCCTACAACAGCCTGTTCAGACATCTGTGCAGAGTCAGTCTGTTTGCTGCAGGGCTGTGGAAGGGATTTAGGAATGCAAATCACTCCATTTGGCACAAAGGCACACCCTGGCTGGAAGGAGCACACAGGAATGAGGGGCTTGGAGCCTGGAATAACCCAATACCCAGGCATAGTCCCCACAGATCTAGATGAAGACTAGATGACTGGAATGTGGACAGACCTTTCTGCTGCTGCTCCTCTGCAGCAGTATTTGCTCTGGTAGAGTGTTTCTATCTAGACCAGTGCATTGCATTGTAGGGAGCATGAGATCCCTCAGCTGGAGAACCTCCTTGTTTGGGAAGAACAAAAAACAAGTGAGACCTTTCATGCAGTGAGGCTTTAATATTTCCTTACAAATAAAGAACCTATTAAAAAAGTAGCTGATCCAGGAATGTGTGAGAGTGATAAGGCCTAAGGAAACACATTTAATAATAACATTCCCTTGACTTGATACTGGAATGGTAAAGTGACAAACAACTGAGAAGTTATTTTCCATAAAAGTGAATACACCAAAAACGTTGGGGCTTTCTAGTGATTCATGTTTTATGAAATGGTGTGTTAATACAGATGTAGTCAGAGGTGTAGAAGATAAGTTTTGTTTAAGTGTTTTCCTGGATTAGGTTGAGACTGTAGAACCCGTAAGAAATTGTGTAGCTGTAATAGCACTTAAAACTGACTTATTCCATGTTAGGTAGAGACTTATCAAGCTCCTAAAATACAGGGGCTTATGCAATTGTCAGATCATGTAGCTGCAGCTCAAATAATACCTTGGCTGAGGAACTTGTGCATCTTCTGTGGAGTCCCAGTCAAAATCCAGAGGGGATATTCCACTGCTGAAGTGCAGCAAAGCAGCCTCATGGATTCATTCAGACACTTAATTTCCACAGCCATAGTGACAGATGTGCTGACGGTTGGAGTGGGTTGAGCTGTACAAACACTGGGAGCATGCTGAAATGGAGCACAGTTTGCCCTTTCTCTGCTGACAGCTTTTGACAGAAACCATTTCTCTGATTCCCAGATCCACCCGTGAATATTATGAGCTCAGAAATGAGGCCTGCAGCCAAACCATTCTTGGTATTGGTTTTGCTAAAGCAAACAAAAAACAAGGGATGAGGTCTGTCCATCTGTTCTTAACCCATTTCTAATTTTCTCTGTTTTCTCAGTACAATCAATTCCTCCCGTGACACTGGTGGATCACTTAGGTGGTCATCAGGAGCTGATGGTTTTGGCTGAACCAAAATTCAAGGAACCTGCATTTCTCAGAATGTTACAAAGCAGTGTTTGTAGGGCAGGACAGTTTCCAGCTGCAGTCTACAGTAGCAGAGGGATCAGGTGCTGAAACTCATTCCTTAGTCCCCATCACTGTGTACTTTCACTAAGCTGGTAGGAATCACAGAAAGATTTGGACTGGAAGGAGGAGCCTTAAAAACCATCTCATTCCACCCCCTGCCATGGGCAGGGACACCTTCCATTAAACCAGGCTGCTCCAAGCCCCATCCAACCTGGCCTTGGGCACTTCCAGGGATGGGACAACTACAGCTTCTCTGGGCAAGCTGTGCCAGGGCCTCCCCACCCTCACAGGGAGGCGTTTCTTCCCAATATCCCAACTTAACCTACCTTCTTTCAGTTTGAAGCCATTCCCCCTTATCCTGTCACTCCAGGCCCTTGTAAATAGTCCCTCTCCATCTTTCTCATTGGCTCCCTTCAACTGCTTTCTGGAAATACCTTGAGATACTTGAGGGAAGGGACTGAATAGTGCAGGGGAGGGAGAAGGAGCCTTGCTGGAGGATGAGGCAGAGGAATAAGGACACTCCCACACTCAGGGAGAGCAGTGTGACAAGGCAGCTTACCTTGCAGTTACAGCACGTGGGTGTCACTGTGCTGCACCAGTGCTGTGTTGTGCTCAGCAGTGGGAATGTTATGGACAGATGGAAACCATTGCCTGCAAGCTGCTGTCCACAGCTTCCCTGTGAGTCAGCGCAGAGGCAGCCGGATAATCCGAATTACAGTATTTTGGGAAGCTGGGCTAATTATGGTGGTAATACTGAAATTGTAGGAGGGGAAAATGCAGTTGAGAGGAGAGAATGAAAGTTTTAAAGAGCTTGCTGATGGTAATTTTTGTTGATAATTATCTACGATTATGGTATCTTTTCATTAAATCTAGTCAAAACATCAGAAAGAGAGGGAAAAGAAATCAAATACTTGCATGGATTGCATGAATCCTTTTTGGCCAAAAGTTTCAAACTTCCTAGTATTGACTGAAAGCAAAAAGCAAACTTGAGTTCAAGCATCCTTTTGAGTTTGTCCTTTAATGCCACACAAAAGAAAAAGACATTGTGAAGACAATTTCTGACCACATCTATTTTCATGCTAATACCCTCTGCAGCAGGCAGCAGCTCTTTCTTTCACTTGGCTACTTAAAAATTAATTTTCTGGGCAGGATCCTGCTTTTGTGGACATAGACAACCTGATCCCTTTAACTTCTTTGAGTAGAACAGCCAATTCCACCATAAATAATTTGCAGAAATGTGTGTAGTTTGTTTGGGTTCCGTGGAGTATTTTTGTGTTTGGGTTGTATTTTTTTTCCTGAAAACATCCTTTTTTTCCCCTTGGTAATTATGTTATAAGCATTTAACTGGGTAAGCAGTGCCAATGAAAACCCTTCTAAAATATCATTTTTCATGGTCATCCTGCCGCCAGGGCTTAAATTTAATGACTCATGTGAATCCGTGCTCCTCTCTCCCAGCGGGAGCTCATAAATCCTAACGGAGTAGCTGCCGCTTTATAGCTTTAGGGAGGATGGAGGAAATGAGCTCCGTTGGGACCCTCGGTGGATGGAGGACACAGAAGGCTGAAGGAAGCTCAGCAGAGTTGAGGGACACTGGTGGTCCTCCAGCTGTTCTACACATCTGCAGCTGGGCACACTGCAGCAGCCTCTGTTTGCTTTACCCTGTGCCGTCAAGTTTGCGTTGGCAGGAATGAGCTGGAGCCGTTTTCTGAAGGACATGCCAGTTCTCTACCATAGCAAGATCTCAGGACACCAAAATGCCCGTTGTCTCCCATTCTCTCCCAGGAACATATTTTAGTTTTTGAGGGGTTTGGGCTTTCCCGCTGACTAACTTGTTTTTGTTAGGCCTGCCTAAAGGTTGTGGTGAGCGTGGGATGGATGTGCTGTGGATTTTAACCGGGCTAAACACCTCTGCTGTGCTTCTCTGGGATTTGTGGGGAGTGATCTCAGTGCCCCAGCCAGTCTCCCATCCAGTGGAGATAAGTGACGTCTCTATATCCCATTCTCAAAGCGCTGTCAGGGCAGTGATTTATGGAGCGCAGCTTCTTTCAGGAATGATGTCAGCAAGAAGCTGAAATGGGGGGGTTGGGGTCCCAGTTTGTGGAGCGTAGGAATTCTTTGTGCAAGGAGATGGCTTATGTTGTCAGTGTGTTACAAGGGGTAGCAGATGAGCCCAGCCAGGCACAGAAGCCCGAGCAGCAGTGGGAGCATGACTAACGTGGCTGCAATCAGCAGGCTCGCAGAACGCTGCCATCAGTTATTCCTGTCAGAGCTGAGGCAGCTGCACAGAGGAACGAGCTATGTCATCCCTCACATCCTTATCCCACTGGGGAGATGGGAAGGATTCCTGGTGAGACAAAGGTCCTCATGATGTCTAAGTGCTCAGATCAATCTAATATGGCCAAAGGAGCTCAGGGAAGTTATCCTCATAAAATACCTTCAGGCCCTGTGGTGATCTGCCTTTCTGTTCAGGGTTAGCTTCTTTTCTATCAGCACCAAGCCTGGCCTCTGCCTGCCATTTATCCACTCTGTGTCTGTTTAACTCTCATTTCAAAAAGAACAAACTCCTTCTCCCTTCCTTCCTTAAATGTGTCCCCTTAACAGAGAAGTTAAGTGACTCTTCCTTTAATGTGAGACATCTGGTCTCTGGGATCTACAGCAAAATCAAAGCATGAAAAAATTTGGGTGAAAAAACATCCCAGCTTTTATTATCATGTCCCACAGAAATGCCTCCCACAGAGCTGCCTGAGAAAAGTGAGGCTAGAGCAGATAAACAGTCCGCAGACCATTTTCTCCACTTCCCTTTTGCCTTTCAATATTCTTTGCACCTCCCCAAACCATCATTTGCTTGGCTGAGGTGGGACCTCGGTTTTCATCCCCTGCTAAGGATCCTTCGTTGATGACTCAGATAACTGTACCACATGTACCTGGTCAGAAATGCTCTGACCTATCAGCTTCTTTTTGCCAAGGAATCAGACTTCTAAAAAAGTTAGTGCTGCTTTTTTAAGAACAAGGTTGTGAACAATGGGAAAACATCCATGGGAAGCTTTCACCTTTTACTCAAGAAACCCAGAAGTGCTTCTGATTTGCAAGCCAAGCTACTTTTTCTTTGATCTGGAAATGATGCTGTGCTAATTCATGGGAATTCATGCACACATGCCTTCTAGCACTGAGCTGTGCCACAATTCCCAGAATGCCTTCCCATCCTGTCTTTTCTTGTGGTAGGACTTGGCTCACAGCACATCACACGGAAATGATGGTCATCCACCAAGCCAGAGGGTCTGCATTGCAGCAGTTTCCCTGAGTGCAATGATTTTAGTTTCAGCTGAAGCAGTCAGGTTTACAGATTTCTGCCCCAAGGTTTATATTGTCACTAGGCCTGTTGCTGAAGCCACAGGTAAGGAATTAGGCGCGTCACAGGATGATTTCACTCGCTGCTGGCTTCCTGCGGAATTCATTCCATAGCTCAGATCTGCAGCAGTGGAAGAATAGTGGAGAGAATATGACTCTCAATCACTTTCTGAATCTCTGCATCATGAGTTGGCTTGGCATTCATCCTGACTCTCAGTATAAATTACAGCAGCCTGAGGCTTGGTTTAAATTTGTACCAAAGATGGCCAGGGACTGACTCCAGGACTTAAACCAGACTCATACTCTCATACACAAGGTGTGAGGCCACAAGTGTTTCAAAAACTTTTTCCTGTTCTAACAGAGAAAGGCACCCAGGCTGCCTGGGTGGGAGTTGTTGTCCCTCAAACCAAGCCTGGCTTCAGCTGGTGTCAGAGTACAGGATCCTGTGTTTGCCTTGGAAGGGCTGCTGCAGATCTCAGTGTTAAAAGGGACGTGAGCTGGTCCACTGACTTCAGCTGGGAAAGGTGAAAACCCTTGTCTGGGCTCCTTCTGGAAACTCTGAGGGTTAAATAAGTTAAATATAGCTGAGTCAAGTCTGAACAGAGGTCTGAGCTTCAGGACCAGGACCAGGACCAGACAAATTAAAATGATGATGAGGATGGTTCTGCGTGGCTTGGATCAATCACTGATAGATAGGAAAGGAATAACCCAGGAGATGCCTCCTCTATTAATTTCAGGATGCAGAGGATGGATATTTAGCATGAGATCAGCAAAAATAGGAACACTTCTGGTGCAGGGATCCTCTGTTGGACCCTGTGGGCAACAGTGAGACCCCGAGGGCCAGAACTTGCTGGAGCAGCCTGGCAATGTGGGCAGTCAGAGCACTGGCAGCACAGCAGTGAAACATGATTGCATGGCAGGGCAAGAGACAAGATATCACCAGAATCAGGGGCCATGGAAGGGTTGGGTTTGTACTGTGCTGTTATAACTTCTAATGAGCCTTGCAAAAAGCAGCAGTTGTGATCCAGACCTCCAGCTCTTCCCAAACACTACCATAGCTCAGAGGCTGGGCTATGGAGAAAGGAAGGGTAACCCCACTGAGTTTTTGGGTGGAGTCACGTGGAATTGCGATGCCATTATTAATATTTTCCACATGCACAGTGGTTCCAGATCTTCTTTGAAGATTGCTGACTGTCTGCTAGGCCGTGTAGAGTGACCTTCAAAGCACCATCCTTCCTCTCCTCCTTCCTCAGAAATGTTTGGGATCTGCTTAGCAGTAACACTGGCAAAGAGCAAACACCAAGGGGGATGTGCTGCCCTTGGTTAAGGATGCAGTACTGGGAAGGATGCTGAGGAATGTTGTAGAAACTTAGGGGTTATCTGCTGAGGGTTCACCCATTTCTGAGCTAGGCAATAACTCTGAATTGGAACTCTGGTGGTTGGTGCAGGCCCCTGCCTTCCTTCAGGTGGGACTGGGGCTCTCAGAGCCTATGGACAACTCCTTCTTACTGAGGAGATTTTCTCTGTGGCTCAAAACTGAAAAGGGACTGTGATTCACTGTAGCTGAAGTCCTGAGGGACTTTCCACTGATTGCAGCACCCAAAACGGGTGGTGGTGCACACCCTGCTCAAGAAGGTCCTTCAGGGCAGAGAGAGAGCAGAGACGAGGCAGTGTGGCCGCTCACTTCCCTTTCCACATTCTCCTGAAAGTGCAATCTTTGCACACTCTTAGAAACCTCTTAAGCAGCTGCTTGTACACAGTGAGAGTTCCTCTCCTGAGCCAACTGCACTACCCCACAGGATAGCAAAGATTGGTGGAAACAATGGGTGTTTTCCCATGTGGGGTTTTTGGAAAGTTTTTGATTTTTCTCCCACACTTCCCAGTACAGATATGAGTCTGGACCAGGGCCAAACTTTCTTTTCTCCCACTTTTTAACCACCATCTTCCCAGGAACTGCCATAGGCACAAACCTCTCAGACATCAGTGACTCATCTTATGGGTCCTACTCTGATTACAAATGTTATTTGCAGTTGTTCCTGGATTGCTGCAATGGAAAGATTTGGACATGACCAATGCAGTGCTTTTCATACAAGAGCATGTAATATTTCCACACAGTAGTTGGTGGCTTTCCATTTAAATGGGAAAGACAGAAAGAAGGGGGACCAGGATTGTGGCAACAAGGACATGCCCAAAGCAAAAGGCTTCTGGTAAGTCTGACTCACAAGAGTCAAAATACTTCTCCTTAACTGCTGGCCAGCTGGGCAAGAAGAGGGAAAGAAGATAAACAGGGCAGGACAACACAACAGCATCTCTGCAAAGTTTCCAGTCCTCCTGCCCAGTCTCTGAACACTAGTTTCCAAATGTCTTTCCCTCTTTTACAGTTTATTGGCAAGGACAGCAGGTGCTTCAATAGGATCCTTCATATTATATTTTCCAAGAAGGTGTATTTTATTGGATTCTCTGGGATTAAAATAAAATCCAAATAAAACTGAGAATAGTAACAGCTTAACTTGACTACAATTCTGGTAATGATATCCTGATTGCCTGTAAGTCTTTAGAAGCATCTGTCCTTCATTTTCCCTCCTAAACCACACACACGCACAGGTATATGCGCCTGAAACTTTTAATAACCAGGGGGCTGTAAACCCAGATTAGACCAACAGCTCATGGAGTTGGTTTCTTGTTTACCAAAGTGTGTTCTTGTTGTTCAAAGCATCAGAGGAATGACTAGAAAGCCCTTTATGAACCAGTTCTCAAGATATCCCCAGAAACATATTTCAGCCTGCGGTAGTTAAAGGTCAGCTTCAACCTGAATTATACATTATAACTCTTCCGAGTGCCTCTGATTGATTTAGATAACTCTGGATATAGTTGTCATCCATAATTTCTTTATGTCTCTGCTAAGGCTTATGTTCTTTGGTGGCAGGGATTAACCGTGCCCTGCATGGAAAAAATGAGGCGAGAGCAGTTTCCTCACATCAGTGGTGATTAGCTGCTGGAAATGAGTCTGGAGTATCTTTTGTGCTTGCAGGCTTGCTGGGAGCAGTTCATTAATCCTGTGGGGGATGTTCTTAGTGCAGAGGTGCCTGCACAGGAGGATGAGGCTCATCCTACCTGTAGCTGTATTAAGATGCTTTAAGGAAAGCTTCCTTTGAGGCCAGAGGAAGCAGACTAGTGCCACGGTGGAGAAAAATACTATCTCTGCCCCTTCCAACAACAGAGAACTGAAAAAATGCCCCCAGGTATTTTCCTACAATCAGAATCCAGTACTGGCAATAGAGAAACACTTTTTTCTTCTCTTTTTTTTCTCAGGATAGTTTATGACATCTTAGAAATGTGGGCGCCAAAAATGTAAAGTTTTTCGAACTGTTCCGTGACACAGAGTATGTTTCCACTGCACTTTTAACCTGAGTTTGAACCCTGACTTCAGCCTCCCCACACAGCAAAGCCTCCGAGGGGGTGGTTGAACCCAAGTGAATTCAGCAGGGGGTAGAGATAAGAAAAAGATGTCTCACTCGAGGTCAAATCACCCACTCACAATTACTGCTTGTTCTCCACTTCCTTCCCACACATGGTTCTCTATAATCGTGTTACACATTTGGACGTTCACCTATGCCAGTGCAAAAGGGGTAAAAATAGTTATTTTTGTTTTCCTCTGTAGTGAAGAAAATAAAAACGCAAGGATATGGGACAGAAAGACTTTTTACTCAAAGTTCAAGTCAAATGGCAAATCATACTGAGAGATGAATCACACTGATGATCCTACTGAGGGATGTCACCATACTCGTGACATTTACTGATGCCTAAAACTCAGTGTAGAAATTAAAGGCAAAACTGGATAGAACTTAGAAAAAAAATATGATTTTGGTTGTAGCTTACCTTGATACTTCTTTTTTTTTGTTAGGAAACTTGAAACTTGTTTTTCAAGAAGACAGAGTTGTCTAGTAGGGATCTACCTGATTGTAGGTGAATTTGGAAAGTTCACAGTTCGATATTAATTCCTGCATTGTGCTTACAAGGAGAAGCAGCTCTGAATGAATGCAGTACCAGAACAGGTCTCACTCTCTTGTTGCAGCTCAGAGCAGAGAGAGATGCAGCCCAGCACTAAACTGGGAACTGGAAGGCAACCTCTTCGGTAGTACTTCTGACAGGCCCTGCAGACACAAAACCAGGGAGCAGAAATGTTGGCTGTGCTCATTTTAATGGCTTTTCATCACAAAGCAGCAGCCCATGTCCTGTATCTGATAGCACAGGAGCAATTAATTAATTAATTAGCTAGCATAGCCTGAGATTTTCTAAACTCTCTGATATTAAGCTCCATAACCTCTATCAGTCTTCTGCTGCCATCGCCCCAGGAAGCTTTTGATCTTGTTGCTTTTCCTATTACTTAGGATCAAGTGAATTTCTCTGCCAGGTGTCCCTGAATAAAAACTGGGAACAGATTAATGCAGAAGGATGCCTGAAGCATGGCCAAAGAAAATCAGTGCAGGTGGTTCTGACACCTGACAAGACTCTACAGACTTTAAATGAGTCAAATTAGGGTGGGATTTAATTGTTGTCAGTTCTCTGTGCTGACAGGGCATTGCAGTGCCCCACTGTGGGGGCATGAATAATGATACAGCTCTAGGGGCCGAAGTTCTCCCTGTGGAATACCTGTGTTTCTCACTCTGGACACAAGCAGGATGTTTTTGCTTCTTTATAGTTTCCCTCGCCCTGTTAACATCTAGTCACACAGTACTGTGCTAATAAAACTTGTAAATAAACAGCTGCTTTTCCTGGAAACATTTATAATGCTCAGTATATTCAAGGAATCATGGAAGGATACATAAAAATAAACATTTTCTTTGTAGCTAAAGGAGCTTATGCATTGTATTGACAATGATAACCATAATTTTCTTCTGAAGGAATATTTTTCAAGCATCCCGTGGAGTGAAATGTGTTTCAAATATTTCGATATCTTTGAGGAGCTGAGGAGATTAAAACACACAGTTGTTGGTCATTGCCTTGTGGCGATATGAAAGGCTTAAAATTATAGAAAAAGCAAAATGGGCTAAATTAACCCTAAAATGTTGAAACCATCCTTTGCTGCAGCCGGTTACATTGTGGTTTGATTCAGCAGAAAGCGCTTGTTTGCAGCCTCAGCAACTTATATTTTATAAATAATATATTATAATCTCTCTTTTGCAAGAGCAAGGCATGGTATTGTCTCATTCCTGCCTCAGTTATCACCTTTGTTGCTCTGAACTTGCATAGCTCAAGCTCCAGACCCGATGAAAGTTGCATAGATGAAGCAATACCAGGAACAATGCAACTAAGTGGCAGCCTAAAAAGAAAAAAAAATAAAATTAAAAAAGCTAGGTGAGGAGAAAGAGACTTGGGAGAAGGTTCAGAGCAGCTCTGTGACACTGAAAGTAAGAAAGCAGAAATTATAATGTTCCCCACAGAGGCAGGAAAGTTATCAAGAGAATTCTTTCTGCAGTCAAAGAAGATTAGAGGAGACTACAGCAGTATCTGTAGGATAGGTTCAGGAGATTTACAGGAATTAATTGCTTTTAAGCAAGTTGTAGGTAATAGATGTTACAGGGATCATCACTTGTTCTTCAGAGATTATGCTTGGTATGCATTTCTCTGCTGACAATCAGGCATTACTAGGCTGGACTCAGCCTAGATTAAGCCTCTGCTGCAGTCCTAGTGCTTTAGTATTAAACTTTAAAAGGGGCTTTAAACTTTGAGCTGAATTATTGATATGGCCCTACCACTGCCACACTGGGCTCGTGTCCTGGACAAAAATGGACCCAAGGGCAGATGTGCTTTAAAAGTGATTGTGCTGTAGTTAAAAATTTCCATGGGGAGCTGATGTGTGATGACAAAATGGTATTTTCCAAGCAGTTAGAAGTAGGAGCAGGTACATTATAGTCTCTCTGAGGTTTGCTTTTTCCTTTGAAGCTGGAAATTCAGCCTGGCATATGTCTAAGCCCATGGTCTTTGAGGTGACATGAATGGACAAGTGGCATCTGCAGGCAAAGAGAGATGTCACAATCAAAGATTCAGCTTGGGGAGAAAGATGAAACCTTCTGGAACAGTAGTCAGATAGGTGAGCTCAGCACAGCTGCCATTTAGGATGTATTGAGTGTCCATACTGGGCATCATTTGGAAAATCAGAAGTGTTTGTCCACTGGTGTGCATCAAGCAGCCAGGCTGCTGGAATCACCTGAAATCCAGGCAGAGAAAACACCAGGAAATACGGCTGAAAATGTAACCCTGAGCACAGAGAACACAACTGTGCAGACCCACAAAGCCCTGCCTGATGTGAGCCATAAGTGTCCAGCTTGGAGACTGGTCACACCAAAGCCTCTCCCTGTATGTCTCTGGGAGTCTGACCCTGGAGTTAGGATGTGCTGAGTAGTGTTAAAACGTGATCACAGGGGTTGCTTTAGATTTCACCCTTATCACAAGCAGTAGAGCAGGAAGCACAGCCTGGCTGCACACGGGTAGAAAACTTATGGAGCAGGTCAGTAATCAGGCTCTTCTCAAGCTGCTTCTGAGTCTCTGACATCATTTTTTCCATGTTGAAAAGCCAGCACTCTCACTGTTAGCAGAGATGCACAGAGTGCTTTCTCCCTACTGTGCAGTCTCCTTGATGTAGAAAGGAATAACAAGGGCTGGGATCAAGGTTTTTTTCCATGCAGAGCAGAGGGAGAGAGCTTACATCTCACTGCACTGTTAGCAGCAAAACTGGGATTTGAGGACGTTTTCCCCTTTCAGGGACTGCTGATGTGGTGGACAGTCAAGTGTGTCTGATAACATGAAAAGCACGTAACCCCATCTCTAGTTTTGGCCAGGAAAAAGAAATATCCAGTGAACTGTGGTACCCTGACTTCATCCCTGCTCTTGCTGTTGGTACAAAACACCAATTTGCTGCCCTGAAAAAAAGCCTGTCTTGCAAAAAGGAGACACCGAGTGTTTCGGTTTCATCTGAATGATGAAGTGTTAGAACTCTTTCCCAAAGCAAGGCTTCAAAGGCTTTAGCTGATCAGATAAACATTTCACAAACATTTCTGCTGGGGCTGCAAAATCTTTCCTCTCCAGCATGTCTCAGGCCAGGAGAACGAATAAGGACAGCAGATGATGCTGGAGAGATGTCTGCTGCATTTCCTGGTTGTGGTAGACAAAACACACAGAAGGATTCCCTCCTTTCTTCTCTTGAGATTAATGCTGATCTATCACAAAGATTTCTCCTTCCTTCCCCCTAAATCTGCTTTGGCCTTTTGAAATACAGCTTAAATTGGGGTAGTCTATAAAAGTAGGATCTTTACAGTTCTCCAGCCTCCATCGTCTACCAATGACTGTGGCTGTGTACACAGGGGAATCAGAGTTTCCTTTGAGAAACAATTTAGGTTAAAAAGAGAAGAAATAACAACAACAAAGTCTTTTATGTTTAGGGGGAAAAAAGGCAGTAAATAAAAATGTTATTCACTTACAAAATCATTGCCAACACACCAAGGATAGTCCAAGAAAAAGAGCTCATTGCCTGTTGTAAAATCATGTTTACAGCCATGTATCTGGCAGAGCTCTTTCCCAAAAGTTTCTCCAGAAGCTGGTACATCACTGTGGGAGGGCATCACAGCGACAGGACAGTGTAGCTTCTCAGCACAGAAATGTGATATATAGTAAATGATGCTTGGTGCTTTAAAGGACAAATGGTGTAGACAAGCTGTGTTCAGACAGAGTAACAGCAAAACACCTCTAAGGTCATCAAGCCTAACCCTTAATACAGCCTTCCTACCCTCCAGAAGATCAACACTGCTGCCCAACTTGGTGTTGTCTGCAATGTACCAAGGGTGCCCTTGATCCCCTTGTCCAGGTTGTCAGTAAAGGTGTTAAACAAAACTGGCCGTGAAGAACACCAGTGGTGAGTGGTCACTCTATCCACCACCAGTCCATGGCTTGGCCTTCCAACCAGTTTCTGACTCAGAGAACGCTGTAACCACCCAAGCCACGAGCAGCCATCTCATAGGGAAAGAGGCACTGCAAATATGAGCGTGGTTTATGAGTGAGTTGGATCTCCAGGGGCCTGTCCTTGTCCCTGTCCTGTCTGCACAGCTGCCTGGGAAACATCAGCAAATTGTGTGTGCAGCAAATCTCCTTGTAAACACATGAAGCCAACTTTGTAGCTCCCAAAATCTGGTTGCTGCCCCAGGAAAAAAAACAGGAATCCCTCCAATTCTCCATTCTCTTGATGGGTTTGTCAGTATTGCAGCACTGGAATCTGGGAAGTGCCTGCTAAAATTCCCTCTAATCTAAAAAGATTAGACTCTGGCATGAAGCTGTGCCTGCTGGCCATTGTGTTGATCTGCGTGCTGAGGTTTCAGCCAAACTGAGAGTTCAGGCTGCTGTTTTCCAAGCTAAAAGCTAAGGAGCCATAGCTTTTACTTGGCGCAAAGAGTATCGCTGGGAGTACTCACTGGAGGGGGAAAAGGAGGGTTTATATCCTGTGTTCACCTGAGGTTCAGAGATACATTTGGGCAGCAGCAGCTCCATTGGAAGACCTGGTTGAGCTCAGGAGCTCCAAGAATGAGCTGGAGAGAGAAGAGCTGTGGCAGAGGGCAGATTGACACAACATGGAGCCTTGATGAGTGATGCAGATATTTGCATTTGGTACATCACCAAGGAGAAGGGAATATGCCAAGTAATGAGCCTGAAGGTAATGAGACAGTATTTAATTTTCTCAAGAAACAGCAGGCCTGTGCAGCAGTCCTGTTTTCTCTCTCCACTTTCCTTCTGCAGCCAATCTACGGAAGCTTTTACCATGGATGAACTTGGAGCTGGCCAAATTTGCAGAGTCCCATCCTGTGAAGTGCCAGTGTTTTTGCACTTCTGCATGTTTTCAACTTCCAGTTCTGTTTGCAAAACATACCCATCCTGGGCCAGCCTCTCTGGGGGCCTCTGCAGTAGATGCTGATTGCTCTGGCAAGTAAAGCTGCTTGGGGCAGGCTGTGGTATGAGACCTCAGTACTGTAAGCATTACACAGACTTTTCCCTTGGGATTTCAGTAATGCCCTTGGACTGACGATCATAAACAACATGATATCTGGGACCGACGTTGGTGTCTAGATTCTGGTCCTACATCTGCAAATATTTGCAGCAGTGTTTATCCCTGAGCACATGGCTGGGCCCATCAGTCTCAAGCTGTTTAACTTGAAAAGGCAGAGGGAGAGGAGTGGTCAGATGGATGAAATTCCCCCAGCTTCACTGCCATCATGGCAGGAGAGAGAGAGCTCCAAGCTGCATCCGAGGCATCAGCAGAAGGGGATAGAAATCCTAAATTGTGGGCTGGCCAGGCCTTGTCCCAGAGCATCTGATGAGCCTGAGGAGCTGTACTGCTCAGAACCTTTCTGTGTCCAACCCTGCTGGGAGCAGCCCCTGCCTTGGTGTGCAGCGTGTTCCAAAGGGTGCCCTGTCCTGAAGCTATTGCCTGGATCCTGCTGTTCCCCCAGTCAAGGGAACTGCTCAAGGCCATGAGCTGGATACAGAACTGACTTTCAGCAGCTTTATGAGTTCATCAGCTGAGGTGCAGATACTGGCAGGATGTCCTCACAACCTTCCCACCTGGGAGGGCCAGGAACTGGGCCAAAATCTGCAGGAATGGGACTGTAAATTGCTGTGTGGCTCAGGAGACAACGCTGGTGACGTGTTACACTGGCACACACGGCCCCAGGTCTCATCCCAGAGTCTGCAAAGACACAATGCACAGTGGCATAAGTACAGGGTGATGGAGTTGAAGCTCCATTTCACTTCTAGGTAGGTGAAAGATGATGCTCACGAGGGATTTCTGCAGAAGTGTGGGATGGAGCCTGTAGCCAAGTCACCAGGGCCTTCTAACCACTAATTTCTTTTGGCCAGGGTTTTACCCACTGGCCTCACTTCAGTGAAATAATGAAGCCAACTCTTACTTGGCCCACAGGTTCCTGTGACAAATGAGGACAATATTAATCATAACTTATTAAGGAATATCTATTGCAAGTTTAAATAATTGCTGCATAATTTTTCTGTCTGTGTGTCCTTATGATTTTTTATGTCTGTTAAATATATTAGAAGATCCCAGTTACCTATTTACTTTGAGAAAAGGGGTATGATGCAAACCTCTCCAAATAACAGGAATGTTATTTCTTCTCTATCTGGCTCTTCTGCATTTTCAGCAGGCAGTACAATGCAAAGGAGCCTGAGAGGTTCAGGAGCACATACTACTTGTAAATAAAACTGCTTGCCCCTGAATCTCAGGCGAGGATGCCTGTTGGAAATGGGTGACTGCAATTCATGAAACAGGAAACAGATGTACTCTGTATCACAACCCTCTGTGGTCTGGAGTGAGGAGGTAGGAAGGGTATGATAGCTAAGGTCAGAGACACACTGCAAAGTAAAGGGTTATTAATTCGATAGTAACACTTGTCACACTGCTGTGCTTTTTTTCTCTGGGGGCCTCAGTGTGCTCTGCAGGCAGCAGCTGATTAGCCATTGATCCCTCTGCCTCCAATTTGTGATAGGGACATGAAAACTGATTTTTGGGACACAGCAATGATAAAACACGATGGCAGGCTGATGCAAAACAAGATGAGAAACCCGTTTTTCTACCTCAAAAATGTTCTGAAGAAAAGGCAGCTGGGTGAACTCCACATTGGCAAATGTTACGCTATGATAGGAATTGTCTGGTTTCTGACATACATAAAAGCATGAAGTCAGGCTGAATTCCATCTCATATGCTCTGGGTAATTTAACAGAAATGTGAGCTGCTGTGATGAGGTTACATCCACGGTGCAACAACAAAGATCCAGATCCAGTCACCACGGAACCAAGGTCTGCAGGACCTGGACCTGGAACATAGATGTGATGATGTGCAGCCTCTGCTCCCTGCAACTGGGCTCATAAAAGTACTTATCAGCCCCCAAAGGACAGCTGCTGAGCTGCCCTTTCTTTGGAATTGCTTCTGGGCGGCCTTGGGCTGAGCTTTGTCTGTGTTTTAAGGGTTCGCTGCTCTAATTGCACTCACCGGCCCTCCCGCTGAGGACAAAATTTACCCTGGCAAAAGCTGTCCAGCTGAAGAACATGCTCAGGTGCACTGCTAGCACAGCAGAGGTGTGGGGCTTAGCAGGTCTGTGGCAGCTGCTCAAAGCCTGCCCAGATTGCAAAGTGACATTGTGTTGTTTAACCCATAAAGAAAAGGGATGAAACAAAGACCTTTTTCCTCAAACTGGACCTGATTAAAGCTGTACCTGCCTGTTTGCCTCGTTCCTCTGGCTGAGGTTGTCACAGAACACCTGGTTGTCATCCAGAGCCATGCTAGCAGAAGACACAGAATGTATTTATCCTCATTTAGGGGGTGGTGAGGCTCTGTTGGGAATGAGGATGGCTGGGATGTGTGTAGCCAGCACTGCCAGATCCACACTGTCACGGGGATCTGATTCAGCTGGATGTGAGTGTGTAAGCAAAGACAACAAACTCCTGCTTGTGTCTGCCCTGCTGAGCTTTCCCTCCACAAACACCAGACATTCCCTGGGCACGTGTCTCATCTCTGCTGATGGGGCATATTTGGAGGTGACTCACAAAATGCTCCTGGACAGCAACCTCCCTCCAGTGGCATCTTTACCTAATGTGGCTTGGTGTTTCTGTCACCAGAATTCCCCTTTCCACTGCTGGTTGAGCTGCTGTAACAGCATCGCGCTGCTGTCCCTGCTAATAAATGGGACAGGGAAGCTCTGGTTCTTACAGGTGGAATTGTCCCTGCCTACCACTAGACCTGCTGTTCTACTGGTGCAGGAAACAAGAAAGTGGACAGAAGAGGTGTGTTTGGATGTGCACTGCTGGGTCACAGCTTCCTCGGAGTTCAGAGCTCAGCAGGGCCTCTGAGAACCAGCTGCTCTCCCAAGATGTTGTCTCTGCAGCATCAGGGTCTCCCAGTTCCCTCTGAGGTGATCCAGGAGCCCAAGCTCATGTTCAGGGGCAGATGCCATTGCTGAGCTGTGTCGTGCAGCTGCAAGAGGCAGGAGCACCTAAATCCACCTCCTTTTTGAGAATGGTGGTATGTCAACAACAGAAGCCAGGGAAGAGATGTGCCATCCTGTACCTCTCCTTCATGCACACAGTTCTCTGCTTCTCACAGCGTGGCCACCACTTACTCTGTCCCACTTACATCTGAGCTCCACGAGAAATCAGAGAAACTTATTTCAGGCTAAATTTCTGACAGACTAGACTGCCAATCTTTCTTTCCCCAGCAGTTCACTGGACTTTGTCTAAATTGCCTGATTTTTTTCCCCTGCCATTGGACCCAAATTTTGGAGCCTGCTTTGAAAAGCAAAGCCATGATCCCTAAACCTGGGGGACCAGCATGTGTGAGACGATGAGAAGAGTCAACAGAGCTCTGCAGGGAAGAGGTTTTACCTGGGCTTTTGAGCAAGAACAGACGCAAGAACTTGACCTGCCTGTGACTCCCTCCCAGCTCAGATGGCGTGTTGGGAAAGTGAGGTCAGGCAGAGCTGAGTGGGCAGCACCCACTGACATCGGGGCACAGACAGGGAAACTGGCACAGAGACTTGTTTTCTTCTGTTGTGCCGAGCGAGAGAAATTGGGGAATCAGCTGTTGCAATGTAGGAAAGCGGAAACAGATGCGCTCCCTGCTCGGGCACCACCAGCCCTGCAATCAGCAATGGCTTGGGAAGGGTGGGAGCTCAGAGGTGCCCCATCACCAGAGCAGGGCAGCTGAGGTAACAAGGGTGGATTTCAGAGCAAGAGTTGGCTTGTGTTGAAACACTATGTGGTATTGCTCTGAGAATATGAAATAAAGCCGTAGTTGGAGCATTTGTTGGGCTGTTGCTAGGCAAACATTTCAAAAACAATCATATTTTGCAAACTGATTCCTTCTTGTCTTTTTTTCCTTTTTTTTTTTTTTTTTCCCCACTTTTTCTTAATATACTCTCCAGGGCAGACCATGATTTTTATCATCCTATCCTTTGCTGTTGCTGTGAATGGGCACTTATCAAGTTCTCAATTTCTCGAATCACTCATGAGTTAATTTTCAAAATATTCACCCAGGTATTTGATAAACTACAATTTAATACATGGCCAAGCTGGTTCCTAAGGCACAGGAATTGTTTTTTCTGCATGAGAAGAGGCTCAAGGAAATCACCTTTCACAGCTGCATTGCTGGTATGACTTTTTCTTTGTGTGGAGGTTGGAAACCTTTATTTCTTTGGCATTATTAAAGAAAGTCCAGCCTACTCCTCACAGTAAAAGAATAAATAAAACATAAGTGCTTTAAATTAAACATACTTGATCAAAGCTGTCTACTTTAGAAGATTACTTTGTGAGTTTTAGCAGCTTGTCAAGTATCAGGACCATGGAATGGTGGGAATAAACCTGGACTCAGCCTTTGCCATCTGTTTTCCCTTGTGCCGTGGCATCCCACTGCCCACACTGATCTGCTGTTGGCCAATTGTGCTTTCACAGATGATTTCTGTGGTGACCTCAGGGCCAGCTGCAGGGCAGCATGTGTTCCTTGCTGAGACTGTGGGGCCATTGCAATGGGAGATGCTTCCACTGGTGTCCAGGAGAACTGTGTTAAGTCCTGTGGCTCAGTGCTGGGAGGGCAGCCCTGAGCATGTGCCATGAAACAGCCTCTGGAGCTGTAAACCCTGCATGCTGACACACGGATGGTGACGCTCTGTGCTGCATCCAGAAGCCTCATGGAATGTCACCAGCCCTCTCTGCCCAGATTGTCCATCCCAGGAAAGATCAGAAGCACCTAAGCCTGGTTTCCTATGAGCTAGAGGTGAGATCACCCCTGGCAAACAGAAATCATAGAATCACAGAATAGTTTGGGTTGGGAGGGACCTTTAAAGGTCATCCAGCCCAACTCCCTGCCATGGGTTGCTCAGAGCCTCTTCCAGCCTAGCCTTGAACACTTCCAGAGATGGGGCATCCACTGCCTCTCTGGGCAACCTGTGCCAGGGCCTCACCACCCTCATTGTTAAAAACTTCTTCATTATACCTGATCTGAACTGACCCCTTTTTATTTCAAAACCACCACCCCTTGTCCTACTGCAACAGGCTTTGCTAAAATATCTGTCCTCATTTTTGTCATAGGCCCCTATTAAGTGCTGAAAGGCTGCAATGAGATCCCCCTGGAGCCTTCACTTTTCCTGGCTGAACAATCCCAATTCTCACAGCCTTCCCTCATAGGAGAGGTTCTCCATCCCTCTGATCATCTTCATGGCCTCCTCTGGACTCACTCCAATAGGTCCATGTCCTCCCTGTGCTGGGGACCCCTGGAGGGGTCTCATCAGAGCAGATCTCCCACCTTTCTCTAAGTACAGGCAAGGCCAAGGATGCACATCACTTCCTGGGCTTCCCTGTGTAACACTGGTCATCACAACTATGGCTGTGGGTTTCATTTGATCAGTATCAGCAGAGGATTTCAGCTCAGGTTTGTCTCTGTCATTCATTATTCCCACTCTGTGTCTAGTGCCTTCTCTTCTCTCCCAGCCTCCCAAGAAGACAATCAGCTCATCCCCAAAGAGTACACGGGGTACACTTGACAGCACATGACTTCACTTTACTTACAGAGCACAAATTGCTTCCTCTGGCCAAGCATTTACTCCTGGTTTTCCCACAGCCCTTTGGGTGCGTTTTATCTCCTCAAGGGCCACAGAGGAATCCACATGCACACACACACACTCTTAAAAGTGGCCTTGAATGAATTAGTCTTTGTATCTCAGCTGGAAAATTATAATTTGAACCATGCCACTGAAGCAGTGAAATAATATATGCAAAGTGCCTGAGAGGAGCCCAGCTTGGAGGCTTCTAGTGGAAAAAGAAAGTTCAGATAGACAGAAAAAAAAAACCCTGGCATGAAGGAGGATGTCATGAGATCAGCTCACAGAATATGCTGAGAAAGACAGAAAATGACTGCACAAATCTAAGTAATTTGGGTAGTTTGCATTTGTTAAGTTCTGGCTCATCAGATGTACCAAATTAGGCAAGTGCACAAGTGCCATGTTTATCATACGCGGCTCCTAACGAGCATCCTCTGTCTTAAGGAGCTCCATTTAAACAAACAGAGCATCCAGGGATGGCTGGGAGGTAATGAGGTGGTGAGAGGAATGTGTGTTGAATTCAGCACTTCTCTGGCTAAATCTCAAGCCATTAGTCCCACTAGAAATTCCCAAACACTGTGCATGGAAGACAGGCTCTCCTACACCATGTTGTCCAAGCAGCCTCAACCACATGTTGTCTGCTGCTGAGAGAGCCCAGACCCAAGCCCAGCTCCTGCTTCCATGGAGAACCTTGGAGAAAACCGGGATTCCTGGGGTTGCCGGATTTGCTGGTGATGTGAACCAGGCCTGTCTTTGCCTTCTTCCACGCAGACTTGTTTCCTGCATTAGACTTTTGTTCTTCAAGTGCTTTGTCTGGTCTAATAGAGCTGCTAGACTGAAGGGGAGCGCTCTGATATTTGGCATGAAAATCCCAAATGGCGTTTTTATCAGTTCCTTCTCACTGCACGCTCCGGCTGCAGCCGACAGCCGTGAGCAGCAACCTCATTTGAGATCACCCCAGGAAAGAAGAATATAAACAAGCTGAGAGTAACTCTCATATGCAGAGATAGGAAATTTCTCCTTAAATTTAGCCTCTTCCCACATCCCACAAATTGTAAATTCACAGATGTGAAATTCCTCTCTTAAAACCCAGGGAATAGGTAAACAGGCACATATCCTGAGCAGAGATCAATTTTGGGTACCAAGGGGCAGATACACATCTTCAGTACCTCAGTGACTGTGTCTCTGCATTGTGGTTGTTGCCATTTCACAGAAAGGTTAGTTGACTTGTCCCACATCCTAGGTCTCATACTAGGTTTATGAAATTCTGAGCTTTCCAACTTTTTTTTTTTAATATATTTTTCTGAACAAATACCTAGTTCCTAGTGGGAGCTTACAAATGCTTTTAGAGTAGTGGTATCACAGATCTCAAAGGTTAATTTTGTCTTCCCTTAAGACATTTCTGAATTTAAATATTTCAATGTGTCTTAAATTATGTGCACTTATTCCTTAATCACTCCTATTTTTCTTGCCTGGGTTTTCTCCTTTTTTCCATTTAAGTTTGGCATCACCAGTAATTTCCCTGTAATCTCATTAGTGATCCCCTTGCCAGGGATGCTCCTTCTCTAATGCATGCAGCAGCTACACAGAATTTACTCTATCCATCTTGCCTTACTGTTTAATAAATCTGAGTCTCAGGGGATAACCTTCACCCTGATTCCCACTTTCAAATTGTATTTCTTCCATTGAATATCTGCATTTTGGATCACTCTCCCTCCCTCCCTGGCATTCCCTATCCTAAACTCAGTCTTGTTTCACTGTTTCCTCCTCATATTTCTAAGTGCTGGGTGCAACACGGATGTTGGCTGCATGTTTCAAAGTCATTTCAGATCTGGATGTGCTCTCTCCTTTTTAGTCTCAGGGAATTAATGAGGTTGCTAAATAAAACCAGACACTGGCTTTAATCCTTTTACCTCTCTCCTCAGCATCTCTGCTGCTCAGTATGGAACAGCTCCTGTTTCTTCTTGTCCCATGGACCTTCCATCAGTGGGCTCCCTGGATGAAGGGTTTTCCCATCTCCTCCACTCTAGGTGTCTCTTGAGACATTGTGCTAAAAGCTTGGTTCCTTTCCTGTAATGTCACCCTCCTTCCTTCAGGACTATTTGTCCATGTCTAAGCCAGGGCTGTGGTTTATTTGATGCAATGAGTTCTCTTCCTGTGTACGTGTGAATATGCAAAGGAGGCCAAAATTGGCCATACAGGCTTAGCACCCCTGCTGGTTCTTGCTCTTAGTACTGTTTGTCTCCTGAACTATAATTTGCCCTCCAGGATACAGCTAATGTGGGTTCCTCCTTCCCACACAATCTCCTCTCTGTTTGTGGAGACAGTGGGAGACATGGGCTGACCTGTTGGGTCGTGTCATTCATCCACAGAGAACAGGGCAGGTTGATCTTGGCAGTGTTTTCCAGGACTTTGCTCAGACCACCTTGCAGTGACTCAAGCTCAGGCTGTTCCCTTTGAGAGCTGATGCCACCATCCAGCAGATTTCACTGCCAGGATTCATTTCTGGCCCCTGGCTGCTGCTTTGTTCATTTCATCCCCTTCATCCAGGTGCCACATCCTATTTCCTCACTTTTCAACTTGACTGATGCCTCCAGCACCTCTGGGACAAGCTGTCTGCAGTAACAAGCTTCACAATTCCTCAGAAAATGCCTATATTTAAAAAGTACTGTGCACCCAGCATCTTCTCTAAGGACCAGGGAAAGCTGCTGTGTTCTTGGCACATGTCCAGTCTAGATACTTAAACATGGACTTCAAGTCCTGACCTCTAGCTCTGAAAGTTTAGGCTGGAATGTAGGACAGCAAAAGGATTCACTAAAGGAGTTGTCAGTATGCACACATAGAATTATAGAACCGTGGAATGGTTTTGGGTTGGAAGTGGCATTAAAGTCATCTCACCCCACCCCCCTGCCATATACATGGACACCTTCCACTATCCCAGGCTGCTCCAAGCCCTGTCCAACCTGGCCTTGGACACTTCCAGGGATGGGGCAGCCACCGCTTCTCTGGGCACCCTGTGCCAGGGCCTACCCACCCTCACAGGGAACAATTTCTTCCTAATATCTCGTCTAAACACACTCTTTCTGTTTGATCATCTCTTTGTCATTTATATACTGCACCAAGCTCAACCCAGAGCACCATCTCCCCTTTATCTCCACTTTCTCTGGCAGGTTTTACGCACAACTATTTCCACTGCACACTTTTCTGCAGGCAACAAGGTCAGAACAGCTTCGGAGAAGACATTTATTCTGCAGTGTTACACTTTTATATGTGGAGCAGTATTGCACTGGCACTCTGGAGGCGGCATCTCCGCTCTTGACTCAGCAGCCAAATCAGTGATGACACTCCCTGGGCTGTTTTGCTGCCCCAATAGATGTTCCTGGGATCTGTTGATAAGAAAGGTTATCTGTGGTCTGTGGCCATGAAAATATATCATATCGTACAGTGATTTCTTTTTAATTCAAATGGACACCACCCAATTCTCACAATGTTTCAACACACAGCATAATTCTGCTTGAATGGGGGATCTTTGGGTTCAAAATCCTATTCCTGTGAAAGCAAATGGGAATTTTTCTTCAGGCCTTCACGGAATCCAGACCTGGCAAGCCATGAATGCAGATCTGTAACATTTCCTTCTCTTTCTTCATTAAGTCACAGTGATTTTTTTTCCTGGGAATCAGATTAGTGAATTCTCATTTGACCGAATACTTCTCCGAGGTACCTCAGCAAGGCTGGAACATTTCCTGTGACTATCGTATCCACTTCAATATCCTTCAAAGTGAGTGTCACAGCCCCTAACCACTGAAACAGGCTTTTCTTTCACAGCAGCAGAACAGCAAACCAGCCTGGATAAGATGAGAGGGACACCATAAATATTACATAGGGTCTGAGGCATTTGCTGTAAATTCAGCAGGAACTATTCCAGCTTCCCGCTGGGGGAGATTTCTTGGGAATAGAAAACTCTCTGGAGTTTGTAATAACTTCTTAAGTGATACTGAGATTTTTAACATTCCATATTACACAACAGGAAGCAGAATCTTAATGGAAATGCACCACACAGTTGCCTTTAATAGGAAACAGAGTCTACACAGCGGTGAAGGAATATGTAAAATAATATTTCCCTTTATTTTTTAATTTTCTTTTAATTACCTCTGATTTTAGATAATTTGCAATTTGCTGAACTCCTTATCCTGCTGAATTCGAGATAAAGCTGTGCAAGGTGAGGCATGACAGTCACAAGGACAACCTGTGCACTCTACAGGCTGACTGCATCCTCACTCAAGCTATTGGGAGATCAAGCTGTCACACGAGTGCCATCAGGCTTCAGCTCTGGGTTTGCAGATGTTGTTCATAGACGGGACTTGGAGATGGATCTAGATCCAGGCATTTTCCAATGCCAGCAGGACCTGTAACCTTCAGGTTGAAGCAAGCTGAGCTTCCTGTCAAGTCTCTCGCAGAATTAGGGGGTTTGAAGCTTTAACTTCTGGTTGGCAGAGTTGCTTTTGTTTGTCTGGAATATGAGTGTAGGGTGCAGCTGGGAATTGCAGCTCACACAAAGGGGATGGGATGTAGGATCTTAATTCACTGAGGGCTTGGCCTTGTGCTGCTGCAGAGGGGTTGCGGTGTTGTCTGAGTCTGAGCACGTGGCTGGGGCGCTTTGCTTTCCACATAGACAACAACTGACAGCAAGGGAGGATTTCCTCTGCTCCTCACCCTGTACAACTACCTGTGAGCTCTGGCTTTCAAGAAATACTCAGCCCATTCCATAGTCATAAATGTTTTTTCCTGACTTACAGCTGAGAGAAATTCCTTCCAACTGATGTTGCCTTTTCATACAGACCACAGGGTACATGATCTTGAATCCAACCCAACCCTTTCGCTTTAAGTTAATTTGTGGCTGTTCCTTGAGTCTGAGAATGGGGCTTGAACTTCTCCTTCCCCACTGGCAAGTGGCTGGTGAGTAAGACTTGTGAGTAAGCCTTGTTAGATGTCTGTGCAAAGGAACCTTTCCCCCCACCCAGTCTGAAACATGTACAAAGTGATCCAAAGAAAGTAAGGCTTTCCTGTGAAAGGCAGCAGGCAGGAGGGCTCCAGCCTTGGCACCAGAGCTCACCTTCAGCTGCAGGGAAGCTTTGACCGGAATCTGGACTCTTTGCCTCACCCTCTTTTCATTTCCAAATTTAAATGTGGGATAATGTTTATAGTAAATAGAGGTCACCTCCATGTCTGGGAAGGTATTTCATCTCCATGCATTTCTGTGCTTTCAGGAGAGTTGAATTTTATAACCAGTCCTGTATTTCGAAGCGGTTGGAAAGGGGGTTGTGTTTTAATAAATGACTAATCAATGGGTAGCACCCAGCAGCTTGCTGTTGGTAGTGTATAATTTTCCTGTCTGTAACGTGCTCAAGGAGCTCTATTGAGCATTTATGAACTCAGTGCATCACTTAGAAATCAGACTGTGCTGTGAAGTGCACTCAGTTGCTGCAGAGACTGTGGGGAAGGCAAATACCATGAATTAAAGGATATCTCATGCCTGAGAGTTGCACCAGCTCCCGGCTAGTTTTAGGACCACAGTGTTGGACCACAGTGAGAAAAGGGCTCCTGTGCTGTTCCAGCCTCTCCCAGAAGAGCAGAACAGACAAAAATTTCATCCTGGAAGTTTGCTTGCATGGTAATCCCCAAAATCTGGTACTTTTTGCTTGTGTTTGTAGAAATTTCCAGGCAAAGCTTTTGTGAATAATAACCAAACTGAGACAGAGATCTGGTTGCAAGCTACTGAAGGAAGCTTTTTACCTCTGTGCCAGAGAATTGTATGCTAAGTTCAGACAAATCCTTACCAGAGTCTTCTGGAACAAGCTGGGGAGGGCAGAGCTATAGTGGAGGAAAGGCTATTTCCAGCTGAAAACTTGATTATAAAAATGATGCTGTGGTGGGAATCAGCTCTGGCTGACTCAGTGGCTGCTGGGGATGGGGCCATGCAGCTCCCTCTGTGCTATTTTCCCTTTGAAGTGAAGCTGCCTCCTTGCCTGGAGGTGCAGGAGTCTTGTCTTCACCTGCTGCCCCCCCCACATGAGCTTCAGAGAGGTGGCCAGCACAGCTGGGCAAGGGGCTCTGCAGGCTGATGAGAGGGAACATCAGCCCCAGCCAAGGCTGGGAAGGCTGGGAAGGACTGGGAAACTCTCCTATCATCTGCTTTTTGCTGCTCTGTGCTGGGGCGTGGGAGGGAAAGCCGATGACAGGTCAGGCCTTTTACCTTGCTCCAGCTAACACTCCTTCCTGCAGACCATGAGTAACTCAGCTTCTGCACTTGGGTGCCCTTGGGAGAGGCACATTTCCTTTTCAGACCTCTCTGGCTCATGGAATGACTGTAAGAAGTCATTCCACAGCTGCCTGCCTCAGTTTCCCCCATGCAGGGAATTCTGCAGGATCAGTTATCTCGGGCCTGTCTCTCACCCCTCCCTAAGGGATGCTGAGCCTGAGGTCTATCCAGGGACTACATTACCTGTAAAAGAGATCAAAGGAAGGTCCTGGTTACAAAATTAGATTCCTGGTTAGTGCCTTCTGGCCTTTCCCATTCCTGTTGTGATTTTGAGCAAGTCTGAACAATTTTGGTGGGTTTGGTGTCAGGAGTTTCTAATCTGGAGCCGTCTGCAAGAAAAGAGCATCTGGATGTATTTTTGCCTTTCCATGACTGACAGCTGCTGTAAGTCCCAGAAAGGCTTTTCCAACATTAAATAACATTTTGTGGCTTCTATCCTGAGGCATATTTAAAAGCCTTTGTTTTCCTAAGGCAGATAATAAGGTGAAAGTTGTCTCCTATTACAATTTTTCCTGTCTCGTCCCACTCCCAGTGAGTACCAGAACTGCCCCCCCTGCTCCTAAACACTAAATTCAACTGCTTAGACCTATTGAAAACCCCAGGTTTAGCTTCCTCCTTCACCTGTAACTTTAGCTCCTCAGTGGGTATAAATAGCCATGAATACACAATGCAGTTCTGCTCACTGCCATTCCCTGGGAATAAGCCCCAAACGTTTATTCTTTCTCTTCACCTCTGGTGCCTGCATTTCGAGTGCAGACACACACACACTTGTACAGACCAAGGCACTGGGGAGGTTTTTGGGACTTAAGATCCTGCAAAACCTATAATTTTCCCTCTACTGTGGAAATTGATCTGTAGACTTGTTTGTTAAATCCAGCAGGTTAAATCCAGATATGAAATAAAATGGTCATAATGGTATTTTTACACAAGAATTTGCAAGAATACAAAAGTCTGCAAATGAATGTGGTGATCCACCAGAAACATTGGAAGTTTATCATTCCTTCTCCATGACTTTGTGTATACAATGTTTGGAAGAGGAGGCTTTTCCTGAGTGGGTTGTGTTGTTTTTATGTTTTTGTTCTTCTTTTTTTCTAAATGTATTTTTCTAAAAAAAAAAAAAAAAAAAAAAAAAAAAAAAAAAAAGTGAGAAGAATAATTATAACCAGCAAACCCTTTTGGAGTTGAAAGGGAAATCATCTCTGATAAGCTCGTCTGGAATGACTCAGCTCTGTGCTGGGGATTTGTAGTGCAAAAACATGGATATAAATGTGGTTTTTAGCTATTTCTCAAAGGAGAGCTGCTTTCCACATGGCCCTGCAGGTCCTTGCTCACAGCTGGCATCCCTCCACCCTGGATGAGGGCCATGCTCAGCCCTCGGGGATGGGTGGGAGAAGCAGGAGGCTGCAGGAGCCATGTACGTGCTCACGTGTCAGTGCACATGGACATACCCCCTTCAGCTCAGCAGAACTGTTTTTCTCACACAGCAAGTGAAGCATTTAGGATCTGGGATCAGCCATCATGGAACCATCAGGGTATGTTGGCCTCATGTTCATCGGGCACTATCCCAAAAGCTGTTTCCTCAGCTTGGCTCCTGCAGCTGGAGTTTCCATCCACAGGAAGGCTGCAGGCAGTGGGCATTGCCCATCCCACATTACCACAGAATCACAGAATCCTGGAA
>VYZS01062098.1:4225-15003 GCA_013400695.1 Neodrepanis coruscans
TGGCTGCATTCCTGTCTCTTATTTCATGGTACAGGACAACTTCAGTCATCTGGTGTTAGAAGGGTTTATATTTGGGAATGATTAAGAGTGGGGCCATTAGTAGGGAAGTGTGAGACATACCTTTAGTAGACAAAGGGAGAAGCTGTATCCCTTGTTATTGCCACTTTTATTGTACACATTGTTCTGTGTCCTTTGCAGTTTCTTCAGAGGCTTCAGGACTGATAAAACACTTATCATTCTGCACAAAATGTACTGCAGAATTCCAGTCTGTTTCCTAGTCTGGAATTAACAATTCATTTCTGTTTCCAGACTGGGATTTTTCCAAGACAATCCAATTATATTGTATTAAGTATTCTCAGAGAAATGTTTGCTTGTTCTACAGACTACTAAATATTTCAGTCAGAAGAACCTCCAATAATTGTTCTAGAATCTGAAACTATTTTGAATATTTTAAATATAGTGCCAAACCCTCAAAATTTTCTTGTTTATATTGCTTTTCCCAGGGAATGATAGAGGCATGTCTCATCAGGTCATAAATGAATCAGTTTTAGTTAACTTGTGCATAATTTTTTTCTTGTTCAGATAATTCTATTTGAAAAAGTACTAAATTTCCTTAGGTGGAAAAGAAGTTTCTTCCACTGTGTAGTGAAGGAAAATGTTGCCACATGAATGGGTTAAGTTTAGAGTTGCTTTTGTTTGGTGATCTGTATGCCTAGTAATATAGTTCATGCTGTTTATGTAATAATTGCTGGCTACAGCACATCAGAGATTATTCATGAAAACCATGTGGTCCTGACAGTGAAAAAGAAATCAGCAGCTTTCACTGTTTACATTTTTGCTGACTTGATCAATAGTTGAAAGTTGCCGGCTGTCCTCCAAGCCTATCGTGTCAACTGAATTGACAGGTAAGCCCTCAAATCACAGAAAGTTCATTGAAGTTATGCCGCTTTCTTAAAAACTGCAACAAAGGCTGAGCTGTATTGTTTAACTAACGATTCTTGCTCAACCTGAGCAAAAGCCACTTAGGGGCCTTGATATTTTTCAGTGACCTACACTATGGTACGTCTAGATCACATTTCCGATTTTGTTCTGATTATGCAATGACTGTCTAAATGACTGGAAAAGAGCAGGTAGTCCCACAGCTCCTTCCAAGTGACTTACTTTATAGTTCCTGGATTTTAAATATTTTGAGTTTCCTTTTGAAATAGAGAGGTGAGTTTATTATTATGTATCCCTTTTATTTACTCTCTATTTAGTTAGCATGTAAATCCAGCTGCTCTATTGCATCCCTGAGGAACAGCTTATTCTCATTTTCTGATCTATTCTCCTTCCCTTATTGAGGCCAGCTGCTGCTCCTCTTGCTTCTGTAGTAAAATATAATTATCAAAATATGACCCAGTGGTAACATGGCCTCAGTGAATAAACAGAAAAACTCCCAAACTGTGCTGAACTACGGCGTTAGTGTCTGACTGTTAAAACTAAGGACTCACTTGACAATTTCATTGGCACATTGGTAATGAGCAGGAACTTAAATTAAAATTGTCATGTGGAAAATATCTGCTAGTGGATATCCACAGACATTACATTCTTTTTTTTCTAAAAATAGAAATTATGGTTTTCTTGCCCTTGTACTTGTGTAATCTTTGAAAAAAAGGTCTTCTGTGAGGAAACAATTCACATAATTCCATACAGAGTATTCTGAAATACAGGAGTATTTAAACTGTACTGAGATAAGAAGACAAGAGTAAGTCTTGTTTTCTGAATAGACTTTTATATGGAAAAACAGATATTCGGTATTTTTTCTGTTGCTGAAGTGTTAATAGTGAAACCACAAATGGCTTTTTGGTCCATCAGTGTTGGTTTTCTTTTTAATCCAAATCTCCCACTTCCCTTTTAATGAAATTTATTTTACGTGAATTTTCAGGAGTATTTATCACCTTTCTATATAGAGAGATTTCTTGAATCCAATTATTGAGTTATTGAAAGCTAATCACTGAGTTTCTTAATTATTTATTATGAAAAGTGTTGGGATGCTCTGATCACCAGATGGAAGTCATTCATCTAGTTGGGTTTGGGATAAGTCCTAGAGATACAAATAACATTCAAAGCAACCTTTAAAAATCAGATGCACTCATTCCCACCGGAGAATAGAATGACATTTCCATTTCAACTTTTTGAAGGTCTGCTGAAGTAAATATAGGCCTTTAAAAAAAAAAAAAAAAGGAAAGAAAATAAGGATACCCCGTAAGTCTTGATTTCAAATTTTGGGCCTCCTTTGTGAATCCTTACCTCTATGACTTCCCTCCATTTGAAGTAATTTATAATGGTTAGATCAAACCTTCATATAAGGTGTTTCTATTCATATTTTGGCAAAAATTCCAAAAGGCATATCAAATTTTGAAATACCAAAAATGATGTTGAATATCAGCAGCACTTACGCAACTAATTCCCTCAGGCTTCTTAGAAAATCTCGTAGACTATCTGCATCGCCTCCTTTGGGCGGGCTTATTTTTCTTCTCTTTGCTCACTATAAAATTGCAAATTAATACTTTTGGAAAGGTTATAATCATGAAATTTTTTTCTGTGGATGACAGGAGGTGTCTGTATGAGAGAGGAAGCAGTGACTGAAGGTGTACGTGAGAAGAGCTCTGCCAGTGGTGAAGGCTGTGCCTGCCCAGCCCAGCGTCCGCAGCTGGTGTGCTTGGTCTGGGCATGCCTTATCTTTGCATAAAGGGCTAGAAAGCCAGAGATCTTGTTTTCCCACACTTTACTGTTTAATGTAACCTTTTTTACCAGAACAAGATGTACTTGCAGTTAAACTTCGTTATTTTTTTTTACTGTGGATGTGCCTTCCTGTTTAGAAGATATTAAAGTTTTCAAATGTGATGAAGTACATAAAGACCAGGCACGTGCAATTTGTGCTTTGCTTTAGCAGTGTGTGTAGTGCTAGAGAGCACACACAGGTAAATACAGCTGTGTGTGCTTTAAGGCACTGAAACAAAATCTAGAGTACACCCAAATACCTGTTATCAGATTAGACATTCAAAGGACATGTGAAAAAGAGATGCCTTTTTGTGTCTTTCGTATGTGTGGTCATGTGTGTATGTTCAAGCGTTACTGTCTTGCTGCTCTCTTCAGGATTTTATTTTTTTCCTAATTTTTAAATAGTACCATAAAATTTGTGGTGAAAAAGGCAAATAAACCACCAATGGCTTTAGTCTATGGTATATTAATGCAATGCTAAATTGAACTTAGACAGAAGTACTGAACACTTCAAAGCTGAAGGCACATATATCTTGATACACGCTGCCATACTGTGAAAAAACAGAGACAAGAAGAGGTGTAACCCCGACTTGCAACGAAGAACTGTGACTTTGAATTGCCAAAAAGTCAGTATTTATCAAATATTTTTGAAATGTTCTGAAAGTTTCCACAGTGTAGTGTCTGATCCTGCCCTGCAGCTGGAGCCTGCCCAGGGACAGGCACAGCCCAGCAGCGCCAATGAGCACAGCAGGGGTTTGCAAAACAGGACCTGGCGCGGCCCCGGGCTGTGGGCAGGTATCAGGTAGCAAAGGAAGGCAGCAGTGTTTTCAGTAATGCCACGCAGCACAGACTGAGATTGCTGAAGAAAAGGTGTGCAATTTGCAATCACCAATAATGCCAATTTTTACTTATGTTTCAGAACATGGAAACGTGAAACATGAGGTAAGGATTTGTTTTCCTTTGCATGTGATGTTTGTTTTCTTGGTGATACAAGTGTTCTTTATTACTTTGTGCATGTGCTATTTTCCTCTGGGTTTAGAAACAGATTTATTTAGAGCACTGTAGAAGTTGTTTAAGCAACAAGGTATTCACTATTAAATGTGAATGTCTTCTGTTCAAAATGTAAGTTAAACTTGTGGAGATGGGACATAGTGCTGAGAGCACTGAAAGAGATGGAGACCTTTCTTTTTCTACAGGTAAGAAAACATACATTGCTTCACAACTGATGGTTAGATTCTTACTGTTCCTAGACAAAATCTGAAAGTAGAGTTAAAAGTATTCTTTTTTTATTCTGCACATCAAACTGTGGGTCAATGAAAGATTGGCAGGGCAGTGTTTGCTTCTTCATGTGAAAAGACTAGATGCAGAGGTATCAAGTGGTTATCGAGTTTATGTAGTCTGGAGAGAATATTAAAGTGGGACTTGAACAGAAGAGCCACTGTGGTGCACATAACGTACCTTGCAATCAGCCCAAGAAGGCTGCAAGCCCACCCTGGGTTATTTTTCTGGCCTGCCTCTCCACTGACATACGGGAGGGCCCAGCATCTGGGTTTTGTCACCAATTCTGGCAAAAGAGATGCAGCACTTCAAAGCTAGAGCATAATAGTTTCTAGCATCTATTTTGAATCAGAAGTTTATGATAATTTAACTGCTTAAATGACATGCTGGTTAGGAACAGAATGTGAGCATATGTGTTGCTTCTGTCCATAAGCACGGGTGTGTTTAATACTGTCACTAACAGGGGTAATGGAAGGATGTTATTGATGACATGGCAGGGGTGGTCGTGTGCAGGGCCAACCCCATCAGAGCTGATGTTTGAGCTGTGTCACTGTGGCCCAAGGTGGCAGTGGGTGCTGGGTGAGGGCAGCCCTGCACCCTGTGATGGGCTCCTGGGCTCTGGGCCTCAGGTGGGCTCCTGTGGGGGAATGACGAGTCCGGGGGAGCTCTGGCCAAGGACAGAGGTGCTGGCACGGCCCTGCCTCTGCCCAGGCACCGCCACCTGCCTTCTCTGCTCCCTGTGCCCTCAGCTGTGTCCCAGCTAAGAGCTGAGTTGCTTTTCATGTTTCTGCCCAAAAGACCCACTAAGTAAGGTCCATTTGCCTGTCCTTTCCCAGTCCTGCAGCTGGCAGGCATAGGTGGGAAGCTGTGAACAGGTCACATACTGTATCTTGTGGTGAATGAACTGTGGCTGGATGAAAAAAAAAAAAAAATGTATACTGCTTTTTCTTGTGAGGGGGGGAAAAAGAAGGCACCTCCTTTCTGGACCTATTGATTTGCTGTTGACTGTGGAGTGATCTGAAACATCAGGATTGCTTTCATTTTTACTGAGCCTCTTGTTGAAGTGCCTGCTTTAATTATCTCTGTGCAGAAGGAAACTTGAACATGGAGGAGGAACTGTCATTTTGGAAAACATGGATTTAGCTTTCATACCAGTAATGTAAAGAATCTACTGGTACTGCAATATGTTTAAGGGTATTAAGCATGTTTACAGCTCAAGAACTGTTTCCTTAAAGCTGTTTTCTATCCAGACCTTTGGTATATGTGACTGAGATTGTCACAGAGCCATTGTATTGCCTACATTTCAGTTAAGCATTTTTCTCCCTTCATACTTTCTTTACCCAGTGCTGCCCCTTTCCCTCCCTCCCTTGTTACTCACTGCTGTGCATCAATCCGTATCAGCAATACAGCTTCCATCTATAAAAAACAACACAGGATATAATTGAGACGTTTGTTTTTATTCAGTGCTACTAACCTTCATTGTGGCAGCAGTTATAAATTTTTCTCCCTTCCATTAAAGATTAAACAAAACTTGCATCCTTTCTTTAGTTAGAGATGTGGAGTGCAGAGAGAAGATATCCAAGGACTCAAGGGTTTGAATGATGTTTTAAACCAAGCTTTTAAATTTTGCTTGCTTGCTACAGGGCTTGGTAATTTGGTTATGCCTCAGGTAACTGCTTTCTGGCTTGCCTTGGTGTGTGTCCTGCATCAGCTTATATCAACCTTGAGTAAATCAGAGCAACCTAATTGTTCCCTTTGTTATGCAACATGCTTTTCTCTGTTTGGTTTGATTAAAAAATAAATAAATGCATGAGCCATCATGCAAGTTACCAGTTAAAACAAGCTTGCAAAAGCAGATCAGTAGTACAAGATGTGTTACTTCACACTGACGTTTCCAGGGATCCATGTTGTGTGTTTTAGTGTATAAAATGTAGAACAGAAAATAATTGGAGGCTTGTCAGAGGGCTTGATTAGACACAACTATAGTTCTTCCAATTTAAAGTAGAGAGACAATTTACTAAATATACTTAAGTATTTGCTCATAAAATAAGAAAAGTGACTGTTTGTAGGGAATTCAATCTAGCTTCAGTATAAAATGGAAGTAGTGAAAGTTTCTACCTTATTAAAGCACCACAAGTGTCTTTGACTTGTGTTGGTGGACACTATCTGGGGCAGATAATGCTAAACTGGATATTTTCCCCCTATTCTGTTGATAAATGATTTATAAAATACATCTGTTCTTCGTATCAAAAAATGTTGATGTATGAACAAACCTCCTATGGATTGAGAATCTTTTGAGCCTAGTGTCAGAAAAAATGATATATCAAAAAAACTCTGTACACTACTCAGAATATTTTTCCAAGTGTGATCTTTCTACAAGATAAAGTTAATTGTGTTGGTGGTTGGGGGGAAAGAACTTACAGAAACGAGCTTTGCCTAGTAGATTGTGGGAATGAAAGGAGTGTAATGTGCATGAAAACATGTTTATTCATATCCTTGATTTGTATTTTTGGTCTTCAGAAACGAACAAATGGAATTAGAAGAAGCTCTAGACACGTGGACCCAGGTTTGTGTCATAACTTTTTCAATATTAAACACGAAATAAAAAGAGCGAGAAAGCTGAAAATCCCTTTAACAAGCCGCATATGAGTGCTGTTGTAATGCACACAGTGTTAGAATTTTCTTTATTGCTGAAGCTATGAAGGTCTAAAGTGATTGCTCTGTTTGATTTCAAAGATAAGGTCAGCTGGTTAAACTTAATCTGTTTTTCCTTTTTTTTTTTATTTTATTTTTAAGCAGAGCTTTGGTTCTGGTTGAACAAGAAAATGCCTCTGGGCTTTCAGTTAAAATGACCTGCCTTACTGTTGTCTGCAATTTAAAGGAAATAACTAAATGATGAAAAGCAAAGTTGCTTATGAATCTTAGGTTCTGATTCTGCAAGTTCTGGGTATTCTCAGCTCTTAACTGCAGTGTTGCTTGAGTTGCTCTTCTGAAATGCATAAACCAATTATAATTTTATGTTGAATTTCAAGGTGATTTTATTCTTCCTGTTAGTTTATAGTAGATACTTTTGGGGAATCATGGCAGTAGCAGCCCTGAAGAAAAAGAAATACTTGCTTATAGGCTGTATGTTCAAGTGGGTGAACATTTCCTCTGGAGACCCATTATGTGTCTGTATAAAATACTCAATGGTTTTCAGTGTAACTGTGTGATATTTTTAGTATCATTTTTTACAGTAATTACATTTCTGTCCTTTGTTTCTTGTGTAGTTTAATTACTGGAGATTTGTTATGCAGATATTATTTGGAATAAAACTAAGCTGTGGATTATTAAATATTTCTAGATGTGGACACCTGAGAATAGTTGGAGTTAAACATTAAACAGGATGGCAATTCTGAACACCACATTACAGCCTGGCAGAGCTAAGCACTTTTCAAAAAGTAGGAATGCTGGTTGGGCCACTAGCATTGCAGCTGCCTTGGCTCTGAAAGTCTCAATGTTGTAACTAGCTGAAGCAGACCACACCTTTCTTACTCACGTACCTTTGACATGTTTTGGAACACGTATCGTCACTTTGTTCCCTCTAGCAAAATAAGCCTGCTTCGTGATTCTCTGAATTGTTCTGTGTGTTGTGATGACTGCAGTCATAAAAGAAAAAAATGAACACCCTGTAACTCTGAAAATTAATACAGTCAGAGGGGAAAACAGCAAGAATAGGAATGATATAATGCAGAAGAGGATGAGAACACTTGTTCCAAGTGTTTGCTAACAGGACTGAGTTCTTCCCATTCAGTGGTGTATGTTGCAGTGAAGTGTAATGTCTGCTTGCAAAAGGGTCCTTATAGGTCCAGATCTTTCAACACAGCTCTCTCACGTAGAATATTAGAAGGTGAAATAGTTCAGCTTTGAGAACCTGTCTGAAAGAAGTATTTACATGACCTTTATATACAAGGATACTTTAAAATTAGTTTTTATTGAAGACTAAGTACCATTGAAATCACCAGAAGTAATTGAATTAATAGGTGTTTAAAACCTGTATGTAACCAATGCCTAAAACACGGTTCTGTGGCTCCCCCATGCCCCCCCAACTATTTACCTACACAGAACAGTTCTTTGAGTTGTTAGGATAGTCTTATAGAGTGAAGTTCTTGGTCTCCATGTTATTTCTGAAAGCAGATAGAAATGCAGAAGATCTGCATGATGTTTAGGTCCCTTTATTAGAGACATTGCTGCAGAAGACTTCTTACAGAATTGCTTCTGACTTTACAAATGTTTTAAATAAATAATAATGAGAAATACATTATAATGTCAGTTTCAAATGAAATGAGCTTTTTGATTTGCATTTTGTCAGTATAGGCATTCTGTATCCTACTGTACCTTGGCGAAGATAACTTTTGAAGACATGAATGTCTTTGCTAACCACTTGGCATCTGTTTTGCATAATCTGAGTATAACTGCTCATCAGATTGCACATTGCCTTGAGAGACAGAAGATGCTATCCAGAGGTCAGCACTTGTAAGAGATCAGTTATTTCAGGCATACATTACTGCATTGATTCTAAGAGCTTTTCAAGAACACTGGCATGTAAATTTGCTTTGCTTTTAAGAGGTTTAGTATGCTGCTGCTAGCATACATTTACTGTGAATCAATACCCAGCACCTGCAGTGTCTAAATACTGATGGTGTTTGATATCACCAGTAAATACAATTATTTTTAGTTGCAACTTGTCAACTTCGTGTTCTGTTGTGTCTAACTTTGGGTATTCTAGTAAAGAAAAATGAAGGTGAGAGGCATAACATACTCGAGTTGTTGCATTGTGCTTCCCTTTTATACTTGTTAAGAGTCAAATTCAACTTTTGCTGACACAGCTTAGCACTGAATGAAGAATCATTTAAATTTGATGAGAAGTAGTGAAAGCTGAAGGATGTTCTAAACAAAGCAGTGTGAGGATACTGGATTAAAATATCTCTTGTCCTCTGTTAGTAAAGCTCATGGATGAATGAACCTATCTTGCTGAAGTAACCTAAAAGAAATAAATTTGCTTATGGCTTTTCCATTTATTTTTCTTTGAAGTTGGGTTAAAAGTTTTGACAGTGAGAGTTTCTTCCTTAAAATTTGCTTTGTGCTGAGTGAGAAGAGCAGAAGGAAAAATGATTAATGGATGATGAGACAGAGAAATTCCTGGGAAATGAAGACAGTCATGCAGATACTGTACAAAAAAATTGTGTGCAGAAACAGTGCAAGTGAAGAACAAATAAAAAATCATACGAAAATATGATTGTCTTTGTGCTGTGCACTATGCATTCAGCCTGTTGTCCAGTTGCAGAGAGCCTCTTGAATTGCTTCATCTACTAAGTTTTAGTGGGACAGGTTTTAGATAACCTTTGCTTGGATTAAAAGCAGATAATAAATGCCATTGACAGAATGAACTGGTGAATACATCTGCAGCAGTAAAGCCTGGAAAAATTTGGTCTGCAGCTTGCATTTGGCTGTAGAACAACATGATTCTACTTAAATGCATTTGAGAGATGATCAGACAGGTGTCAGTTTTTGCATAGAATGGGCTTGTGGAGTGATGATGATATAACATTTTGTTCTTGTGTAGGGAATGTCCTTAAAACTTCTTTGCATGTGTTTAATTTTAAGCATGTGATTTGCACCATTGGCTTAAATGGCAAATGAACCATTCCTATATATATTCATGAGCATAAATTCATATTGTGTGAGTTCTTGGGAAGGATGATGCCAACTGACCACTGTTTTTAATAGAAATAATTTTGTATGTATTTTAGTACAAATAAAAATTACTGTCTTTCTCTGCTATTGAAATAGTACAGTGTATGTTTGCTGTCTTTTTTTAACAGTGAAAACAGTGTAAATATGACAGATTCACAGCCTAGTGTTTTAAAAACTGGTTTTACCCTAACCACTTCTGCTAATATAAACATTGGAACTTTAATCTTTACAAGTGTGAAAAGTATATTTCATATCAAGGGTAAAAGGTAAAAATAGAACACTAGAGGCCTTATCGTCAAGATTCATTGTAGATTAAACTCAAATCTTGATCTGTGAAAGATTATTGCTGAGCATGTTCTGACTTCTTAAATAGCTGATTTCTTTAAAAGCATGGATTAAAGATTAGAAAACCTTAGTTCTGAGCTGAGGGACAAAACCAACACGTCTTCCCTTTGCAGAAAGTATTGTCTGGCTTTTTTGGATTGGAGTGCCACACAATACTATCAAGGAATGCATGCAATGCAATAGCTTGGGCAAATGTATTTTTCAGCCCAGGAATTCAAAGTCCAAATAGTAATTTTAAAAAGAATATTTGTATTTCTGTTTGTTGTCTAGTCCATATTTGCTCTGTGAAGCAATCCTCTAATACTGGTTTTACACAAATCTTAAAGAAAAAAGATTCTGAAGAGAAAAATTGGGTTATGGCCTGAAGGATATACATTAAACAAACAATAAACAAAAATCTATGCATGGAGAAGTACAATATTGGAGATATGTTTATTTCATTAAACATAGTGACAATAAGCTACTGTGTTCTTCACATTTTGGTGAAATTGGATTTTGGAATCTTTTAACTAGGTTGTGTCATTTTTATATATGTGTGATTACTAAGCAGTGAAACAATAATCAGGTGTTTGTGTAGTGTGGTAATGTTTGCATCTTTTCTTCATAGTAAAAGGTAGAGGATAGTGTCATATTGTCAGTTTAAATTTCCTTTTCAG
>VYZS01062100.1:1042-19233 GCA_013400695.1 Neodrepanis coruscans
GCTTCCCCCCCCCCACTCTTTTTTCCCCCCCTTGTCTCTCTTTTTTGTTTTCCCGTTACAGGTGTTTTGCAGCCCCTCGACACAAGGCAGGGGTGGATGGAGAGGGTTGCCTGTGGCCTCCAGCCCACAGGTGCTGCAGCGGTTCTGTGTCGCTGGGGCACCCAGGCTCTGCCACTCCAGGCCGCACTGCTGCCACTGCGTGGGGGTGGCCCTGCGCAGCACTACTGGGGGACCATAGCCCTTCTCCCCCTCTGGTCCCAGTGCTGTTGGTGGGGGTGGCCCTGCAATGGGAAAAGCCACTGGGAGGGAATGGAAGGGAGGGAAGATTCCATGTCTGAATCCTGCAGGGTATAGTGGAGCGGGTGCGCGGGGTGCGCTGTGGAGGCAGTGGCAGGAACTGCATGTGCCTGCTCCATGTGTCTGCCAGTTGGTGGATCAGGGTACCTGCTGGTCCTCAGATGGGGTGGTGGCGGTGGTGCTGTGGGTCCCAGGAGTCTGCCACCACATTGCGCTGCCTGAACAGCGCAGCTGCGTGCTGGCGTCGAGCAGGGACGGTGCAAGGAGACCAGGTGTGGCTGCCTTGTTTTGGCACGTGGCGCAAAAGAGGAGATTTTCATGGGCTTTCAGGTGTAGGCAGGACAGGGCTGGGGGCAGGGCGGGTTCTGCAGTAGCTAATGGAGGGATCTAGTGGAGCAGAGCCAGCCCTGGGGCATGTCAGGAGGCAATATGTAGACTCGGGGGTTGAAGGATCTTGGGCAGGGACCAGAAAACTATATATACAGCTGCTGGGGCTCACAGCACATCCTGTTTTGGTGGTCTGCCACCGTGAGAGAACAACTCCCTCACTGCTGTGACTGCCACGGCCACCATTTTGCTCCAGCCTGCGTGGTCCCAGCCCTGCATCTTGCTGCTGCCTGTCTACAGCTGATCACCAGCCATCCTCAACATCCCAGGAAAAAGCATTGACTCCAGCCTGCCGCCCTCTCATCAGTTTGCCTGAAACCTGAACTCAATCCCCCGCCCTTGGGAATCCCAGGGTTTTCTCCATCACCTCTCGGTGACAACACCCCGACAACCTGGTTGCAGCCCTTGGTAAACCCCTGGACCTCCACTGCCAGCCATCGCTTTCCTCGGGTGCCCTGACTGGCCTGCTCAGCTACCCCCAGCCATCACTACCAACGACAAAGGACTGTTTACATTTTCTTTTGCTACTGTTTCATTTTACTACCTCAAATATATATATTTACATATTATAGTTTTGTTAATAAAACTCTTATTTCTTTATACATCTTGTACCTCTGAATTTTAAAATCGTAATTGTCCCAAACCAGGACAGTTGGCTTCTGAGACATGAGGGCACTTGCCTGTGTGCTGGTTGTATGATTATCCAAGCAAGGGATGGAGGGTGTGCTTTGGTGCCCATTTAGCCTGCATGTAACAAATAGTTTTTCACGGTTATGAAGTATTCAAGGAGCAAGAACACGTGGACACAAGTGCGATTCCCACAAGTGCAGAGGCTGAGTAAGGGCCAGAGCCAGCACAAGGACTAAGTCATGGGGATGCACTTCTGGAGACAGAAATCAGCCACAGAATTTGGTGCTGCTCAAAGGTCTGGCACTTTGTGTGAATGCTTGTATGGTTCAGACAATCTTCAGGCTTTTGATGCCAACCTTTCAAGGGTGCAGCCCATCCTGTGGTGGATACTTTGCCTTTGTATTCTGCTCATCTTTTGTCTATACCTCATGAGCTCTGCTGCATTGTACACAGGATATGTTTAAGATGTTCAACTGTGAATTTAAACTGCACATTAACAATCTGTAAGGAATTCACCTCTGTAGTTGCTGTACAAGCAGTGCTAGCTGATTTAGCACTACTTGAAGTCTAGACGTGGGCATTACCATCATGCAGTACACAGCAGTAATTAACAACAATGACCACTCGATGTCACTATTGTCCTTCAAATTCATATTTGAAAAGACTTTTAGCTGTGTTTTCATATTAGTGAGAATGTGAATATGACATTTCAGATGAACAGCATGGTACATCTTTTCAAACAGCTGTATAAATAATCAGCTTTATTAAAACACTCTTGAGGATAGATTTGTTTTCTGTATGTTCTTCAAGTACTTGTAGAATATAATAAAGTGTTGTGATTTGCATTTCTTATTTTTCATAGAAACTCTGAAGTAGAGAGAGGCTAATTTAAGGTACCATTTCTATTACATATCTATGGGTAGTTTTTACATATTGGCATATTTTTAGCGGTTATGCTTCATACACAAGCAAATTTCAAGAGATCTTTCTTTTTTTAGAGCTGTTTATTTGATGGAGTTTCAAGTTTTCATGTACATCTCACAGTGCTAGAGAAGAACACATGACTTTTTGGTAGAGCACCTGGAAAAAATTAGTTTAAGTAACTGCCAAAAATTGCTATTGATAATTGTATTTGAGGATGTGAAAAGTATTTAAAATATTTACTCCAATATTATTTCTGGTATATTATCTAATTTGCATTTGAAAGGAAAATCAAAGTAAAATCTGATGGATGCAGCTTTCGCATTACTTGTTCATATTCTGTATTTGTTAAATTCAGGCCAGCACAGAAGGCCTAAGGGGGCAAGAAAGATTAAAGAGAAGTCTCATTCAGTGTACTCATGTATTCAAGTGTGAGAAGGAAATGCCAGAAAGGCATGATTGTCTAAAGCCCTGAAGAAGCGTGGACTACAAAGGGTCCATAGACATACATACATTTTTCTGAGTCATGTATTTCTTTTGCATCTTTAGAAACTGCATGAAGTCTTGAAGATTCGTCACTTGTTGGCACAGATTGTTTTCTTGCAGCGTAGCTTGAGCTTCTGGGAACCTTATTTAGCTGTGGAAAATACGGCTCTGTCCTCTTTCCCGTAGTACCGAAGCTTGAGGGAGTTTGTGTTGCCTTTGCCAAAGAAGTCATATCTTGAAGAGATGTGTTTTCTATCTTACCTGATCACTGGTAGAACAGCTTGGAAGCCACAGAGGCTTGCAAAACAAGAATGACCTCTGAGGGAAAGGTGCTAAATACAGTGTTAGTTTCATAAAGCGCATCTCTTGAAGGATAAATCTTTCTGATGAGGTACATGGTAAAAATCAGTGCACTGACTCTGCAGATGCCTGGAAAAGATGAATGCTTTAATTTCAGAAGTCAAATGAGGACTCTGAAATTCAGGTGGAGCTGAATCTTACAGTAGAGTTTTTTTTCTGAAAACACCTTTACTGAAAAGTTAAAGGTATTTTTAGTGAAAAAGAGCAGTCGTCACACTGCTACTGATGGAATGTAATTTCAGGTTTAAATTATTTAATAAAAATTTAAATTTCTTCATCTAGGTGAAAACTTGACAAATTAGAAAGCTACATTTCAACTTCTGTTTAAGGAACTTGGAAATCAGTTTTTTGTTGTATTCCTTAAAATTCATTCAGAGGACATACTGCATTTTCTAGATATGAATATGCTGCTCTGATTATTTTGTCTCGGTAACAATACTGCTAATAAATGCCTTCTAAAATAAGGTTTGAAATTCCTTCCATACCTTTTGCTAGTAGAGATGGAATAACAGAGTACAACTTGCAAGTAGGCAATTTCAGATATCTCCTTTAAATTAATTAAAAATAAAACTAAAGAAAAAACTCACCTCACCAAAAAACCAACATCTGTCTGCTGAATCTTGCCTGTTCCCTCTGTAGCTGTCATAAAGATTCAAGTTAAAAGACAGGAACAGGTAAATACAAAATAAGCAGCTTTGGGGGTGGTGGATCTCACCCCTTTCTCATTGCTTTATCATACATATTTTTCATGGAGCTTAAACTCTAGAGGGTATTTCTTAGAGAAGGTATCTTATTTTTGCCATACTAGAAAAATGTAACCTTTTATGGCCAAGAAGTGAACTTTTCATAGTTTGTCTTATCCAGATGTGTATTCAGTTTACTTTTGATACTCATTTTTTTTGAATAGATTATAAAAAACATTGTGTTGTCTTATCTCTGAATTGTCTTTTTTTCTCATGCTCCAGGTAAAAGCTTTGTTTAATAATAATTGTGAAGAAGTTTGAAAAATCCTGTGGCCTACCTATGCTGAAAGATTTTTTGGGGGGGTTTAATTATGAATCAAACTGCTGAAACTCCTGCATTAAAAACCAATGCAGGTAGGGATATTTAAAAAATAAAACTTTGCTACTGTAAGTTAACAGCTAATACAGTATTTGGTTTGGTGGTAATTTTCTCTCAGTCATTTTTCGTGATTGCTTTTGACTTTTCATATGTTTGCAATTGCATCAATTGACTAAAATGTCCTGATTAATTTAAGCTTGGCATCCATTTGGAAGTGCTGACTGTAGCACCACCTAAGTCTCAAGAACTGATAGAGGAAGTAATAAGACAGCTGGAGGAGCAGAAAGAGGATACATTGTGTGAATTTAGGCTTAAGATGTGACTCGTAGGCTTGTGTCTCAGTCTGAGACAGCAACAGGGTTAATTTACCACAATTTTGGATGAGAGCTCATTAGAGGGAATGCAACAAGATTTATTAGGTTTTTAAAAAGAAAAAACAGGAAATATGGCATATATGTGCCAGCTCCCCTGCCTCCCCAGACCCAAAAACCACACCTCCCAACATGCAACTCAGGAAAACAAAACTGAAATAGCCCGCCACCCAAAAAGAAATAAGGGCCCTCCTCCCCTAAACACAAAACAATTATTGAAAACCGTGACACCATGGCAAAAAAAAAAGGATCTCTGCCATGGAGCAAGGTGCAGTGTCCTGCTGCTGTCACAAGCTCTTCACAGTGACGCCGGGATGGAGAGATGCAGCAGGAGGCTGTCCTTGGTCAAGATGAGAAAATGAAAGGGGTTTCCATGCAGGGAATCACCCCCTCAGTACAGTGAATCAGTTCTCTCCAGACCCTGAGCAGCAGCAGAGAAGGGCCGAGCCATGGAACCACAAGAAACTTTTTACACCCCCCCACCCCTGCCCAGGTCCTGCCTTGCGCCATCATGTCTCTCCAGTAGCTGCCAGTCCGATCAACCTTCCACTGGTTGCGTCATCAACATGGGAGCCTCCACACTGCACATTTGGCTGGGAACCTCTGTGGACAGTGTGTTCCCCCTGGGCACCAGACCCGGCATGCAGCGAGACCGGGGTCTCTGCTCCTGAGCAGGGACGTGCCTTGACCACCGGGCGAACGTGGCTTCGCACTCCATGGAAGCAAGGTCCGGGGAGAGAGAGGGGAGAAGAAAAGAAATGATGACAAGGGATTCAACATGGTCCCCCTCATCACAGGTACTTCCTGGGCACTCAAACCATGACAACTTGTCATTGACAGATGTTTCAGAGCATTTATGAAGACAGTTAGCCCAGAGGAGACAAATTAGTGTTGATCTGAAACCATTGCAGTTATACATGTGTATTCACAATGTCTCTGTGTGTAAGTTTCTCGGTGTTTGTGTGCTCTTTCTAGAAGGTTTATATTTGTTGTTAGAACTGTACTATTCTGATTTTCCAAGGAAGCAGGACGTGAATTTTGCTTTTACTTTTGTTGACTCCTTGAGGCTCTCAAAGTCAGTGTTTGAAGTATTCACTGAAAGCCTTGTATTCCTTCTAAAAAGTCTTTAAAACTTCAGAATATTTCTGCTGGAAGTGCTTTACAAGGATCACCTGGTCCAAGTGCCAGTTAGACCAAATGCCAGCACAGCTTGCCCATAAAAAGGCTTGGATATGTATGCATGTTACAGCACTGAAAAGCAGACAGATCTCTTTCCTTGTATTTATAACCAGTACCTATAGTGTTGTTTTAATAAAGTCTGCAAGTCTTTAATTGACTCTTTAATTGCATTTCAGCAAAGTCCCATTCTTCTAAGCATCCACTGATGTGTCTTTTCCTTTCCTTGTGGTTTCTGATATGTGAATAACCTAAACAAACACAGATATCCTCATTTGAACTAGTCAGAAGGCTCATTTTATGGTCTAAGTAGAGAGAAAATGGCACCTCTGGGTCCAGTTATCTCATTCTAAAGTAGATGGCTGGGACAGGTTCTTCAAAGGTGCAATTCCTGCAGCCTTTTTCTTGCTGCCAACAGCAAAGACAATCTCAGATTTCTTTGCTGTGATTTTCTGAAAGGAAGTGAAACGAATCCCACCTTGTGTGCCTGCTCCCTTCGGTACCCCACACATGCTTCTGACCTTCTTGCTTCGTTTTTTCCGCCTTCTTCTGGTCTCTCTCTTCAAAGCCAGCTGAAATAGTCCTTCTACTTTCAAGAAACTAACTCGTTAATTTCTGCATCTTTGGTCGCATCATAAGTATTTAGGATTTTATTTGTCTTCATGAATATAATTAATTTTGGTAGCTATTGCATCAAATCTCTGAGCAGGAATATTTCATTTGTACGCACGCGATCACAGTATTGTTAATAAACAGCCCATGGACCTCTAGACAGTTCTCTTTGCCAGTACTTAACTGCAAGACATTTTCTATGGGGCATTAATCTAAACTGTAGTAATGCTTTAGAATACAAACCAGATTAAGGTCCTGGAGGTGAGGATGTTTTTATTCCTCATTTGGAAAATTTTTAATGTATAACTTGATAAATGTCATCTGTTGACTGCAGACATGGGTTTAGATAATTTTAAACACCCAAAGAGAGTATTTCTTGCCAAGTTGTAAATGTTGTAGCACTAAATAAACTGGGCATGAAATTGTGATTGATGTTTGATCAGTAACTAGTGCTTTTGCTTTAATCTCAGGGATGGTCCTGTGCAGGGCCAGGAGTTGGATTTGATGATCCTTGGGGGTCCCTTCCAACTCAGCATATTCTGTTGTTATGGTGAAAATATTCACTGAGATAACCTTTCAGAACATACCTATGAAAAATAAAAAATCATTCTAAGTAAAATGAAGGGTTTCATTTCCTGGTAGAAAACAGTTCTGAGTGTAAAATTTCAAATTGTCTCCTTAGGCACAGAGTTTGTGCTTTGAGAGATACTGCATATTCCACAGAGAGGCGCAAAATGTCTGAAGATTTTGAACAATACTTCCAAGAAATTAAAGAATCTCATAAAGAAAGAGATATGTTTTTTTTGGCACTGAGAATTGTAAGATTTGTCTCACTATTTGTAACCAGCCATGCAAGACATAATTCTTTGCTCTCTCTTCTTTATTGCAAGGTTGTAGCCATTCAGTCTACGCTTCCTCTTACATCTGTGTAATGCCAAATGAGGACTCTATTCCTAGGTAGAAGAAAATATATTCAAGTTTAATGAAAAACTGAAGATGCCAGCAGCACCTGTGGATGCCAGTATACGCTGCTGTAATAGCAAGTTGCATTTTATTCAGACTTTCTTGGAGAAGATGATTAAGTCAGTGCTAATTTCTCTGTTCCTGTAACCTAACAGATTCCTGTAATGCCTGGCTCTTCAAGCCAGAGGAATTAAATTTTTTTCAATATGCTTCAAAGTGTGGGGTAAATCCATGGGTCGTTCATTCCATATGATTACAGAGTTCAAGTACAGCGGCTGCTTGACATTGTAAAACCCTGGACTTGATGGCCCAGCTGACATTTAATGGCTCCTATGTAGCTACCTCTTAAAGACCAAAATGCTGTAAATGGCAGTTTCTGAATACTCGGCTAGTTTTTAGTTACATGAAACAGTGTTTTCCCCTTCCCTGCCTACAATATATGTAAAAGCAAATCAACTTCATTGACTTGCAAGTTCTCTAGACACATGCAGGGAGATGCACAAAGGTACTTGAGCTCCTGCAGTCATCTTCCTTCCAAGTCAGGTAAGATGATAATGCTGCATTTTGAAGGAAGAACTGTTTGGTCATGTTCTGGATTATGTTTTTATGTATATCTTTCTAGATAAGTAAAAAAGAAAATGCAAAAAGAACAGAGACTCTATAAGTATCACAGCAATGAAGAGGAGTGTTCAGTTTGTGTCTTCCCAGGATACTCCTATGGAAGAACATGAAAATATACTTCAAGAAAGACAGGAAAAATGGGACAGAAAAGGAAAGAGAGAGAGTGATCCTTGTGGCTAAATCTCCTTCTGGAAAGAGGAGTGTCATGCTTCCTGAACATTCAGACCTAAGAGAAGAGAGTGAAATGCTGGATTGTAAAAGAGACTGAACTTGTGAAGACAGGTTCAAATGGTAAATGAAAGATCAAACAAATAATTTAACTTCTTTTTCTTCCTGAAGAGTTAAAAGGAGAGTTACACTGTTTATTAGGTTTTAGGCTTCCTGAATTCCATTTTGTTACTTCTGTTGTGTCTCCCTCACATCAGCACACAGTTTCTTGCAAAATTTTACTACCCCTCTAGTTATGACTTTTGCCCAAAAGAAAGTAAAAAACCAAGCATTTCTCAGTGCAAAAATGGTAATAGTTCTCACCTGTTGAAATGCACTCTATTCCAGATACAGGACACTTCACTGATACTGTATTCCAGATAATGAGAAATCCTGGTTTGAGAAATCGTGGCTTAAGAAATACGTGTCATTCCAGATTCGTGGGTACACCATAGGTACACTCAAGAAGTTCTCTACTGGATGAAAAACCACAAGTATGTGACAGGAAGGCAATGAAAATTCACACAAGGGAGTGTTTGTGTATTACTCTGAGCTCAGAGTAAGTTTAATTTCAATTTTGTTAATACTGAAGCAGAGTATTTTCTTGCTACCTGTACGGTTGTAAATTAAAGTTGTTAAGCAATGCCAATTTGAACAGTTTATGGGAGGGATAGGTACCTTGTGAAATAATTCAACATGCAGTTTTAAATGGAAACAACTATGACTATTGTTTTCATAACTGGTGTAGACTTCTGCTCTTGCTTTTGGTGAATGAAGTTTTGTGAGACTGGGTTCTCTTCCTGATTTTTATTGTAAAAGGGCTTGTTAAATTTTAAAGTAGTCCACTAACAACCTACTAGTACTGTTGGTTTTTAATGTCTTAGCAGTGTCTGGAAGATCTGTAGCCTGGTTTCCAATGGCACATTTTCCAGGACCCTTTATTGTGTTTCCAGTGAAATGCAACAGTGGCTTTGCTGTGGCACCTACTCTATGACAAAGGGGATTGTGTCTGCTTCCAGAGCAGCAGTTGATTACCAATTATGTTTGCTGATGTCCAAGTCTGATGAGTAAGAAAATATAATTTAAAATTTAAGCCTTCCTGTCCTCTGAATTACGAAAAAACCCTTTGTCTTCTCCAGTTAAATCTTGTGAGATATTTAATCAGTTGTCTGAAATACCACTTTAATTTAACAATATAAGAAAGTAGGATGTATCTTGCACTATTCTGAAATGTAGTTTCCATTTTGTCTCAGTATAATTTGTGACAACTCTGCTTTTCATTTGTCACCAGAAAAGTGCTGGGTAAGCTTATGCTGCCTCAGTGTCTTATTTTTACACACTATTCCACATCTGTCAGGCAGAAGAACATAACTAAGCTACTGACAGAATGCTCAGGCAAGCAACTTTTTTCACAAGTGAAGCACTCATGGTGATTTAATAAGGAGTTATATTCCTTGCTTTGAAATTCTGTCTTTGCATATAAAAATCACATTTAAATTCTGTCATGCTCCTCCAGGTGACCATCAGAATACCTCTTTGGAGGCCAATTCTTAATTGAGATCTCAATTTTTTTCTTTATCCTGTATGTGAATAAAGCAGCAGAAATCCCTGAATATTACAAGTAAATGTTATTGATGGTTAAATGCTGAATCTACCATTCTGGAAACCATGTCTGACTTGATTTTAAATGCATTGTTAATAGAAAGAGATTAAAGTTTGCTGTTGGTAACTACAATGGGGGAAATGACCATACCATAGCATTTTGTGAGGCACCAGATTTTCCAAGTAGCCGTTAAAGGTTTAATCATGAAAATCAGTTAGATTCCCCTTCACTGCAAAGAAAATGTCTCTATTCATAACAGACTTTCTTCCAGGGATTTTTATAACATCAAAAACATTAATGCACTGGCAGTAGGCCCTAAAGAGTACTACTCTATGAAATTATTCTTTTGGGACTCAAGTATATGCTAATCGTGTAATAAATTCAGGAGTATTTTTAGGAGCTGCTATCACTAGCAGTTATTGCCATGACAGCATGTTTTAAATATTTTTTAAATTTTCAGATTATAAAATGTTAATGATTTATTATTATCTCTTCAGCAGCCAAACTCTCTTAAGAGAGTCAAATAAATTTGTACAGAAGCTAAGCTGGTATATAGCATATACCTAGAATCTGGAGATGTAGATTTTTCAGTTCAGACTCTTTGGACTGACAGCAATCAGATTAATTTTTCAGTTTGCATGCAAAATAATTTTAAAATAAGATATATACTCAAAATAAAATAAAATAAAATAAAATAAAATAAAATAAAATAAAATAAAATAAAATAAAATAAAATAAATAAAATTTTGGCAAACTGTGTCATGTAACACATGTCATAAAATTAAAGAACTGAATGACTGAGAAAGACTTGTGGTGTTTTTTTTTGGTTTTATTTTGGTTTTTTTAGTAGTATGAAAGCAGGTATTGCTGAAAGGGAGGTAGTGGCACTTCTTTAAATGCCAGTTTCAGCATCACTGCTACCTGCAGTCTGATGTCTTGGGGCACAGCCCTGTGCTGATGCATTCGCAGGGCAGGGCCAAAGCACGTGCTGCAGGGAGCCCGCATCACGCTCCCCTTTCTGGCACAGTCATGCTGCCAGCTGCCAACTTGACCTATCCATTAGCAAAGCAGTTGAGCAAGCAGTCAATATCCCTGTGATGGGCTTGCCAAAAGAGGAAGAATTGGGCCTGTTTCTAGCCTGGCAGGATTTTGGCTGCTGCAGCAAGTGGCAGGGCTAGGAGCTGCTTACCTTGCACTGGGCAAGCCTCAGCCCGTCAGAGTCCCTCTGCAGTGATGCTCCCAATTAGACAGCATTTCACTGCAGCTATCTCATGATGGCGTAAGTTCCTGCTGGTCAGCAAAGCTGCATAACCCAAATTGACATTTCTGATGGAGAGCCATCCAGAATTGGAGTACAGGTACATCCCAAAAGGGAGAAGGACAGTAAGGAAGTTTTGTGACAGTCATGAGCTACATTATGAAGTAAACTTTGTAGGTAATGGGATTTATAAAAACACATTCATAGACAAAGTCACTCCTTCGCTAACATTTTATACTTGTATGTATGTAGACATTGCTACATTTTAATGACACTGATGTTAAATGTATGCTGCCAGAAAAATTGTGTGATTGATTAAAGCTACGTATATCAAGTTTTATAACCTCTTTTATTAAAATAAAATTTAGTAATTATAGCTGGAAGTTATCAGTCATAAGGATGTAACAGAAAAAATAATTTAAGCAAACATACAGATCTGCAAACCTATGCTTTCTCAGAAGATACTGCAATAACTACATGTAAGCTAAAAATTCTTGCAGATAACATTTTAATCAACATTGAAATAAAAAGACCTATAACCTTCTATGAAAACAATTAGAAAGCTTTTTCTGAGTTCTCCTCATCAATGAATAACACCACAGAGAGTCACAGATACAGGCATCTCCTGGCCTGCACATGAACCTAATAGTACTGACCATGCCCCACTAGGATTGCTGATGCAGTGATCCTGTATGAACTGGGACTATAGAACTAACTATACTATCCTTTTGAGAAAACCTGGTCTATTAAAACAGAAACTACTTCATGTTACCAGTTCCTATTTCGTTTTAACTTTGAAGAAAACATTGCCTTCCACATCAGTTTTAAATATTAACATCATCTGTACCTGAAACAAGTTGGGACTATACATACTGTCTCAATATTTTTGTGAAGTACTTCAAGCTCTTTATCACAAATGTCTTTTTCTCAGGCTTTATATTTTAAGTTTTGCACAGTTATTTCCATCTCCATGCCTTAATAACAGCCCTGTGAAGTTTTTCCTTAACTCTTCAGGTATTAAAATTTATTGCAAAGTTTTATTACTGCACAATATTTCTTGTGATTTGTATTTGGTTGACTGAGCTGTGTATGCTATATTTGACACGTATTTTTTAATTGTTGCTCTGAACCATAAATACTTAGGAAAGCTGATCAAATACATTTTCATAATTTAGTGTTTTTTTCAATGTATTTGCACTTTGGTTTAAATCCAGTATTTAATAAATCTGTTTTTCTAACTTATAGATGATATCAAACTTCAGTTCAAATAACTTATATCCAGCTAAAAGTGGCTTTGGTTAGGTGTGTCACAGGATCACTAAAATTGCAACTGCAACTAGCAAAAAAGCTATATATATATATATATATATATATAAAAAATATTCCTCTCACTTCCTGAAGAAACAGTGGGTTGTTTCATAGCACTGTATTTAAAAGAAAAAAACCCTAAGGCACATTCTGAAAAGGAACACTTATTAATATGGTACTGTTTTTGTTATTGAGGCAATCAAATATCCCCCCCCCAAATGTGGTTGTATTGCTCTACATACAGATAAATGTCGGAAAAAAGTCTCTGTGCTCTGACAAGTACAACTGCTATAGCAATTAATTTAAAAATCTGTATGGTCTCTGCTTGTTTTTCTCACATATATTTTCTGTAGTTGATTCTAGAGGAAAATGCAACCTAAACTACAATTCTTTCTAACTTAAAAAAAAAATATAATTCAGTGGTAAAGCTAAAAAATGCAACAGTTAATCTAAGTTAGAAATAGTAAGAAAGTAAGAAGTAAAAGTAAAAAATAAAAGCAAAGAAAGTTAAGCTAATGGAAAGCTGGGCACAGTGGGCCTTTTCCATTATACGACATGGCAGAAAAAATGCAATATGTAATCAGAGCAGCTGTGCGAAGAATGAAGGCCATACCATACTTTTTCTGAAAATGATAAGATTTCTGTCTGACTGACAGTCATGCTGTGAAGTTTAATTAAATTTTATGAAGCACATCAACATCTTTGGACAAAAGGTGTAGCACTATGAACTTGAAAATTTGTTATTTCCATCACTAAAGAGTGAAACTCTAAAAAAAATGTTTTTGTCTTGACATGCTGCTATTAGTTAGCATTAATTCTGCATGTGGGTCTAACCACAATGAAATACATAGGGGCTTGTAATTTTTTAGTTTTATTACCATTTATGTGAGATACTGCAATAACCTTCTCTTTGAGTTTAAAATATTAATATTTTAATATTAATAGTTTTCTTATCTTCTTCAAAGTGTGTCCTTGAAAAAATTATCAGTATCATTATTCAGCAAAAATTCATATTGTACTAAAGCAAGCTCTCAGATGTAGTTTTTCAGTCATTTTATATATTCCCATTTTCTTTTCTAGATATATTTTTAAAGGTTTGTGCAACAGGAAAGATGTAAGAATTACACATGGCTATGACTGAAGCCGTGGTTTTTTTATGTATTCATTAACAAATCATACAACTCAGAGTGTAAGCAGGTAGTCCCATGTACATTAATCTTACTGTGCAAATTCGGCACATAACAAGTTTTATGTGTTCAAGAATCCTGTGGCTGAGCATTAATTTTATATGACTCATTCTTTATGCAAACTTGTAAACACTTCATCTTGGAAATCAGCCTGTTCTATAAAGCCCATTGTTTCATTATTATTTACAAGAAAAAAAATCTTTGTGATTTAAGTATTCTCACTGTATCTGGCTGATAAGGCAATCTGGACATGGCTGAAACCACTGCAATTTATGTTACATGCATCTTTTAAGTAATTATAGATAATTACTTAAGGTAAATCAGTGCTAAAGATAACCTTTCTAAAAACACTGGTTCAAAAATTTTGTAAAACTCAGTAAAATAAGGTTGAATTTTCAGTAGTGTCTTGATCTATTATACCTGATGCCATCATGATATTAGAGTCCATGACTATGACAATACAACTTATAAACATATCTTGGTGACTTGTAGACTCAGGAAGCAATTATATAAGTGAAAATCAAGAAAAATCTATAAATATTAGGAAGATGAATTATCATTGTATTCTTAAAAGTAGTTTTCTTATTTAATTATCATAATTTTAGTGTTTGTCTTGATGAGAGTTTTACTCATTTTTATATTTAAAGCATGATAAGTCAACCTTCATGAATTACAAGTCTAGAACTGGTCACTCTGGCTCTTGGTTATTATATTATTTATTTTGACTGAGTAGTTTTCTATATATTTAGATTTATCTTTTAGATGCATTTTAAATATAATGTAATAAACCCTTTAAATAGTGTACATATTCCTCTGATATATTTCTTGCATTCGAGCATTAGTTGAAATACATAGTCACTTAATGTTGCTTCTCTCCCTCGCGCCCCACCCAATAACTTATTTTCATTTTTGTGGTTTTCTAATACCTCTCCTTATGGAATTTTTAAATTAATGAATCAAATTAAACCAACAAATATAATTTTCCTTAATCACCAATGTTTTCAGTTTTAGTACAGGAGGGTATACAGTAATTTTAGTAAAAAAACCTTTATGAGAAAGTGGTGCTACCCACATAATGTCTGTTACATGGGTTTATAAATTCTGTGTTTCCTGTTGTGTGACCTAAACGCGCCGCTGGGTTGCTGAAGGCGAGATCTGGAGGCACATTGTTGGAAGTTGTCACTGTCTCGTCCCACTTGGTGAGAAAAATGCAGATTGTTTTAAATCTGGGAAAACGGCGATTACTTATTGGAACTGACTTGTGTTGGAGACCGGGCAAAACTTGCAATCAGCACCATCTAAACAATGTATGTTAGAAGGGAAGAGAGAAAAGAGACAAGAGAGAAACGAGAGAAAGAGATTGAGAGGGGAGAAAGAAAGAGAGAGGAGAGGGAGAGGGAGGCAGGAAGCAAGCAAGGAAGCTAGCTTTTGGTTCCCATGGGCTGGGATCAGGCTTGACCAGGGATTCGCCTTTCTCTTTACTTGAGCTTTCTAGAAAGAGGTCTGGAGCCCGGTGTCAGACGATCCGTTCTCTGCACTGGTGTTTTCCGGTCCTGGAGGCACCGCGGGACGGGAGGTTTTATTGTTCGATCTTATTCCTGTGCGGATCTTGTGTACATCCCTTTTCTGCGTCCGAGCGGGGACCGTATACGACCTGTGCGCAACACAGATCTGCAACCGAGCTGTTGCTGTGCAGAGTCTGAGGTTTTGCCACCGTGCTCACAGACTCTCCCCTTCCCCCACGGTTAAAGGTGCAGACTCTGCCTCAACTGAGCACCTTCCTGCTTTTGCACTCCCAAAGAAATATTTAACCTATTAAATTGCATTTATTTTTGTCATAGTTCAGTATCTTTAGTCTTTTCTGTCTTCTCTAATCTGTTTTAAATAGATGCATAAATTTCATTGAAGCAAAAATTCAGAATCCCATCATATCTGCTCTCTGAGGAAGAGCTGTTTGGAAATAAATGCAGAATAAGTCATCACAGTCTTCTTTTTAAAAAAGTCTCATAAAATTTCCTAAGGTAAATATCCTGCTAAATATTACATTTCAACTGGCAAATCATATTAACAAGACACTAAAACTCCTTGTAAAATAGAGAAAAGGGCAAAACAGATGCATTTTCTTGGTAGGCTGGGCTGATATTCATCTATATTAAAGCACTTTGGGATTAATTAATTGAAAAGACAGTTTTCATTTGAAGGCCCTTTGAAAATACAAAACAATAATGTAAAATAATTTTAATGCAAGTGAAAAAAACATTAAATACGTTTACAAATGTTTAGTTTAATGCCTGTACATCATGCTACTCTGATACACAACTGCAGCATTAAGATTAAAAGTCGCTGTCCTAAGGGTGCTTCATGACCATCCCCTAAGATCAGCTGGGCTCTACAGTGCTGCCAACTTTCATTTAGAGGATGGAAGCTTCGCTCTTAATTTAATCCCACTACTAGTTGTACTGAAGTCAGGCATAACTACGAGAGGTAGGGAAGTTCACTTCCACCTCTTCCTGAACATGTCCAGTACTCTCATATTCATGTGGTATTTTCATATTGGCAAGCTTTTTAATAAAAATGTCAGTGTAGCTACTTCTAAGCCTTTTCAATTTTGCTCTATCTTCCCTTGGTTCCATGTAAAGTCAGTGCATAGAGAGTATCCAGTGAAGTGTGACTCAGAGCAGATGCCTGATGAAGGTGTCTTAGTTTAGGCTGAGTAAATAAGGCTCTTAATTACAAATCTATTTCTTCCCTAGACCTTGCCCTGTTAGCAGATATCACCCTCAGAATTCTGTCACAGTGATGGAACCTGAAGGTGAATTTCCTAAGTAATATAAATCAGAACTACAGTCATATATCTTAGCTGAGACTGTGGTCTTTCATCTTTATTTTCATGCTTTCCTTTTCCTTCAGAATCAATAAATGAGTTTGGAGAAATTTCCTCTTTGCTTAGCAAGTGTACTTTCTGCAAGTCATTAAGACTAATCAAGGTGTAAATCAAAGTCTGAATGACCACATTTAAAACAAATGGCCAAAGGTCTGAAAAAATTTCCACAGTTCTGAAAGCAGTATCTGTGTATACTTTTATATGCCAGGAAACAAATAGAGTATACTGAAGTTACACCACCGCCACTACAACAAAAAAAGGACAAAGTCAAAGAACTCGTCAATGACAAATCTGATGCTTCTGATCAAGCCTCTAATGAATCTTTTGTTTTGTGTTGTGCCTTAATTTAGTATCTTCCCTAGAGCTTTGCTTGTTTCAGTATTTTTGTCTTACCCCTTCAAGAGTCCTTAGGATCAATGATACCATTAGTTGTGTATTTGTTTTTATTCTCTTATTTTATTGTGTTTCCTTCCCAGCATTTATCTTCTTGTATTATTTGCCATTTCCAGCATTTGCCTTATTTTATTATCTGTTATTTTTTAGGCAGCTCATATTTTCAGGACTTGTCATTTGCCTTTGCATTTAATTTCAATATTTGTGACATGGCTTTTTTTTTTCTTCTCATGACTCATAACTCATTTGCTCCCAGTGCTTCTCCAAATGGCTACAGGACAGATTCATAGATAATGTGGAAGCTTGCAAAGTCCAGAGAAGTGGCTTTCATTCTTATTAACATACATCTTCTTTATTTTAACTGAAAGGCAGAGGGGAACATAATAATTCAGTGCATTAGACAAGGCAGCTTTCTGACTTTGGCTAACATTTAATTATTGGCATTGGACAAATTTTTTTTAATACATTTCTCAGTCACATCAATACCAGAAATACCTGGTAAGTATTTGATAATCTGAATCTGCTCAGTATTGATTTTTCAAAATGTTCGTATGTCATTATTAAGGAAAGGGCACATTTATAAATAATTTCTCCATTGTGCATATTTCCACATAGATTTCAGCTAAAGTATGCAAGATTTTCTGTTTGTTTGAAAAGATCCTTATGCATGAATAACTTTTGAGTTTATTATTATTAATTGTGTTGTTTTAAAGGCATGTTTGACAATCCTTCATAAGTATAGTATGTGTTACGTGCTTCTCCTTATGAACTTGCAGTTAAATCCAAAGAGAAAAAAACTTGGAAGGAGAGAATTTACAATGAAAAATACCTATATGAGTATCCTATAAAAATGCTTAGCTCTTATATAGTATTTTCTTAAGCACCCACTATCTATTTGAAAGGTAGAGGCAGAGTAAGGACTGTTAGTGAAGATCAAGAAGGTGTAGACATCCCCAGTGTTTTTGTGGATCCAATCTTCTGAAGGGTACAGGCAGTAATTAACTATGCACCTCGTGAAGAAAGCAGATGGGGTTTGGATGCTCGAGGGTGTTTTGTGCAGGATTTCAGTTTTTTAGCTTACTACTGTGCTAATTTCACTAGATTGGTGTTTCATTGCTATGTCTCAGGGAGGGGGATGTCTGACAGCTCAAGCCATTAGCCTTAGCTACTTTTACCCGTACAGATGCTTCTGTAGACCCCTCTGCATTCTTGAATTCTTCTCTCCCTTGCAGTCTGTTCCTTTCTGTTTTTCACTTTGGAATAGAAAGTGAGCAATGACCTGCTTCTCATGTATCGGGTGATCTAGTTCCTTTGCCTTTTAAAACACTCAAATTTGCCCTGTCTCCAACTTGAATCACTTATTCTTACATTGGGAAACATGAGCAAGCCTTCAGTCCTTGTTAAGATACATGCCTGAACTCTGGAACATCTGCTTTTTTCCCACTCTCCTACCTGACGTAAAATG